>JAJTUV010003555.1:0-105437 GCA_021653895.1 Mastomys natalensis
TGTGTGGTATTGTGTGTATTTGTATGGTGTTTGTGTGTGTGTGTGGTGTGTATTTATATGATGTTTGGTGTGTGATATGTTTCTGCATGTTCCATAGCATGAATGTGGAGGGCAGAGGATCTCTTCTGAGTCTTTTCTCTTCTGCCTTTATAAGGTTTTCAGGGATTGAACTCAGGGTGTCAGGTTTGTGCTGCAAGTACCTTTACCTGCTGAGCCATCTTGCCAGCTCCAGTTCTGTCTATGACAATGGAAGAGGGTTTTTGTGATGTAGTTCTGGAAGGCAGTGTCTAGCTTGACACTTCCAGGAAGAATTTATCTGACAAAGGCAATGTGTGTGTGTGTATGTGTGTTTCTTTTTAATGGGCACAATGTGGCACCCCTATGACGTCTAATGGTTCAGACAGAAACAAAAATGAGAAGAGTCTTCTTTAAAGACAACTTTCCCTAAGCATTATGGGTAGTTCAAATGTTCAGCCTGTTGCCAGCACAGACAGAGTCTTGTTGAACTGGCTGAGATCTATTTTTTGGTGCTAGGAGAAAATTCATTTTTGAGACTAGATTAGGCATGAAAATGAATTAAAGGACCTTCAATGTTGTCATGAGAACCTGAACAACACCTGCATATGTATGAACTACCTCTTGACTGTGGAGGCCAGCATCTTACTGTGGAGGCTCCTGGGAAGTGATTTGGAGCTGGTGCTGCTAGCTCACAGTTTTGAAAACAGACTTAGAAAGTCTCTGGATTCAAAGACCAGGGATTTGGGCTAAACAGCTTCTGATAGAAACAACCAACATTAAAAAAAAAAAAAACAAAACTGTTATTTTGCAGCATGTGTGAGTGCTTCTATTTCTCACCTACATTCTCAAGTTTATATCTACCAACAAGGCTTCTCACACTAGAACAAGGTCCAGAGGCCGAAACATATATACAACCATCCCCCTGGACTTGTGTAACTCCAAAGCAAGCTTTTATCAGCTTTGTGATGTAGGTTGACATGTGAGAGAAAGACCGTGTCTAGGAGTGTCCACGGTTGGCGGCTGAGTGTGGTTTACTTTCACTGCTTCCTGGAGCCTGAGCAATACGTACTCATTTCTGAGATGATGATTATAATGCTGCAAGTCTGCTAGAAAGCAGAGTGTACTCGTTACATTTCAATCTAGAACCCAGTTTTTCTTAAACAGAGGAAAAAGTTCACCTATAATTTTTAATTTTAAAATCGCAAGGAATAGGTCCAATTGATGGCAATTTGTGTGCTTTTCATTTCTGCTTTCTCCAAAGCAAGTGATTGTTCAGGTCTTGTTTAGGTATCTGTGTTGATGAGACTTCGTAGGTGTAACCTCTCTGACACTTCTAGGAGAAACGATCTTACAGCCAACTTCCTGTTTCTCTGGCTCTTAGGTTCTTTCTGCTTCTTCCTTCAGCAATGATCCCTGAGCCTCAGTAGCTGAAATTGTGTTGTAGATGTATCAGCTGGAACTGATACATAAACATGCAGGGGCGGGGGTGAGTTTGAGGGGCCTTAATCCTAGACAAAGAACTATAGGCAACTGGGGAATGCTGAGAGTTGGAGAAGTAGCCTTACCCGCCTGCCACCTGGTTAGCCAACATAACATGGTCAGCACTGAAGTTACAGACATGCAAGTGACATTATGTGGATTGAACAGATTGTATTTACATATATATTTATCGTTGATTTTTTAGCTATTGTCTATCTATCTATCTATCTATCTATCTAATCTATCTATCTATCTATCTATCTACACCTGTCTATTATCTATCAATCATCTATCTATCTATCTATCTATCTATCTATCAACTATCTCTATCTATCTATCTATCTATCTATCTATCTATCTATCTATGTATCTATCTACTATCTATCTATCATCTATCTATCTATCTATCTATCTATCTATCTATCTATCTATGTATCTATCTAACTATCTATCATCTATCTACTATCTATCTATCTATATCTATCTATCTATCTATCTATCTATCTATCTATCAATCTATCATCTATCTATATATCATCTGTCTATTATCTATTAATCATCTGTCTATCTATGTATCTACCTATGTATGTATGTATGTATCTATCTATTTATATATCTATCATCTATCTATCTATCTATCTATCATCTACCTACTATCTATCTATCTATCATCTATCTATCTATCAATCTATCATCTATCTATATATCATCTGTCTATTATCTATTAATCATCTGTCTATCTATGTATCTACCTATGTATGTATGTATGTATCTATCTATTTATATATCTATCAATCTATCTATCTATCTATCTATCTAATCTACATCTACACTTACCTACCAGGAATTTGAGAGAGAGAACAGGGGGCGGGGTGTATGAGAAGGACCGAATGGAGGAAAAGGAAGGGAGAAAAATAATTATAATCTCAAAAAAAACTTATTAAAAAAAGACAACCCAGTTTAGGAAGAAAAGACAAAGTGGGACTGGGGAAATGACTCAGTGGCAATGCATTTGCCACATAGGCACGAGACCCAAGATTGGACCCTAAGCAGCCATGTGAAGAGTTAGGTGTGGCTGTGCTGCTCTATTCCTGCTATTCTGATGCTGAACAGAGGCAGTTGGATCCCTGGGGCCTGCTGGACAGCCAGCCTACCCAATCAGTGAGTACCAGGTTCAGGTTCGGTTCAGACGAGAAACTCTCAGAAAATAAGGTAGAGAGTGACGTGAGGAAGACACTCAGTGTCTGGTACTCAAGTGTGTGCCCACCGCCATGCACAGAGATGCATAGAGGCACACACAGGATGTACAGGTTATCACATCACTTGCTATTGCAGGGTAAGTTAAATGCGTTTGAATTTTGCACTGTATTCTTGATTTTTCTTCTTCCGCACTTATCGACAGAGAGGCTTTGTTCCGTCGAGCCCCCGACTCTGTAACTTAAACCTTGAATTATGACAGATAGAATTATCTGAATTGCTACACTGCTTTTATCACAGAGCCTCACTTCCCTTTGCAGCAGGAGAGAGACCATTCAGAGTGTTATTTATTATTTAAGAGATGTAACAGGCAAGGAAAGCATATAAACCAATACATATATTTTTAGGTGATTAAATGAAAAGTAAATATTAAACTGAAGCATTTGATAGTCCAAGAAGCAATGCATAACAAGCTACGGCAGGCTGTAGATGTTATTCCCGCTTTACATCACCAACGTCCATGTCTTAAATTCTGAGAAGGCTTTATAATTCTTTAAGCTGTTTTTGTCTTTCATCCTGGTTCTGCCTTGGGAAAAGAGATTTATTTGGCTGCTTAGGATCTTTATAAAACCATCATACATGTCTCTATTTTTTTTCCAGCAGAGGAGTATTAATGAGAGTTTATGGGATATGTTCCTGGTTATATAATCCAAAGGACTGCTTTCTGAAGTAGTGGAGATCGAACCTAGGACCTCTTATGCTCCAGACGAATGCTCTGCCACTGAGTTACATCCACGGCCATCTTGAGGGTGGTGCTGATGTTTTTAAGACTTGATTTGATAACAGAGTTGGGGGCTCCAATGTGCTGCTCAAGAAGTTATTATTCAAAATGTGTATAATTTCATACTCGTGGATAGTATAATCCATCTCAAGGGGCTATACACACCTGGGAATGTTCTTATTTCTATCCTAGATCTAGTTCTTTCCTTTCTTCCCTCCTACATCCAGATACATCTTAGTTCAACTTCGGTTCTGAGTCAAGACCGACATCCTGATTCAGTTACTCTTCATCATGTTTTCCTGAAAAAAATTCCAATTGTTGTCTCAATTTAGTCTTTCGTCTTATTCAAGTTTATACCTGGATTGTCCTGGTACTTCTCAAAAAGTGGATGTTGGAGAGGTGGCTTTGGGTTAAGAGAGCTTCCTGCTCTTGCAAAGGACCTGGGTTCAGTTCCCAGGACTCATATTGGGTGGCTCACGACTACCTGTAATGCCAGTTACAGGGAACCTGAAACTCTCTCTGACCATGAGGGCACCTGAATTCACACCCACATACCCCCTCAAATATACATAATTTAAAAATAAGCATTAAAAGGTGACATATGTTAGCATGTCAATTAACAATCTTCATTCTTCTCAGAGACAAAGAGCTGCATGTCAACACTGTGTTATCTAGCCTCCTCCCCCTTGTTCACTAGCCCCCCCCACCTCCTTCTCAGATACTGCATTCCACCACCGCCATTACACACTCAGCAATGATCCACCTCTGATGCCAAAGGAAGAATAGTCCATTCTCCATAGCCCTTTAAGCCCATAGTCCTTTGAATCACTTGCTTAGACTTTTTTGTCCCCGTTACTAACAGCTGCTATTGTTGTTTGCTCACTAC
The DNA here is from genome assembly GCA_021653895.1 of Mastomys natalensis. Classification (NCBI taxonomy): domain Eukaryota; kingdom Metazoa; phylum Chordata; class Mammalia; order Rodentia; family Muridae; genus Mastomys; species Mastomys natalensis. The sequence continues at coordinate 4,362 of JAJTUV010003555.1, forward strand.
AGTGCAGACTCATAACGTACATATATGTTGATCATATTCACCCACCAGCCCTTCCTTATCCTTCCCTTTTCCCAATGCCCTTCACTCCGTATCCTTTTCTGTCCAGCGCCCATGTGTTGTGCGATTGTGGTGTGTTTCAACGTCCACACATCACACCACCACACCATATGAGGAAAAATGAACTGATTTTTCCTTTAAGTTCTCTATGTTGATCTCCAGTTGTATCCTCTTTCCAGCAAATGGCAAAATTTCATTCTTCATAGGTGAATAAAACTCCATTTTATTATCTATCTATCTATCTATCTATCTATCTATCTATCTATCTATCTATCATCTATCCATCATTGATCTATATCACGATTTCTTTATTCATTCATCTGTTAACAGAACACCCAGGCTTAATCCATAACTTGGTTATTCACATTGCTTAGCTTTGGTAACCAAACCAATTCTTGGTCTTTCTTGCCTTAAGCAATGGCAAAATCAGTCTCTCTCTCTCTCTCTCTCTCTCTCTCTCTCTCTCTCTCTCTCTCTCTCTGCCTGTCTCTCTGTCTCTCTCTCTCTGTCTGCCTCTCTGTCTTTCTCCCTGTCTCCCTCCCTCCTACCCTCCTACCCTCCTGTACGGGAGATTAACCCAGGGCCTCATGCATGATAGACAAGTGCTATATACTGAAGAGGGCTATAGCCTTAACCCTTTTGAAAAATTTTACTTTGAGGCAGTTGTCTTCCAAAGTTGATTGGGCTGGCCTTGAACATGTGATGCTCACGCCCCAGCCCTCCAAGTATCTGGGATGAAAGATATGTGCTGCCACATAGACTATGTCATCTCTTCTATTTTCCCGTTATGTTTTGAATGTGAAATATCCCCCAATAGACTTGGTTTTGAACATGTGGTACCCACCTGATGGTGCTGTGCTGTGTTGGAAGGTTGTGGAAGCCACAGAAAGTACAACTTTGCTGGAGGTAGTGGGCATTTGGGTTCACATTGTCATCTTTTCTCTGCCTCACATTTTATCAGAAGGTCACCTGTTCTACATCTTTATTCCAAGATGTCTTCCTAATAGATACCAGCCTTCCATTCTTTCTGACCCCAAATCTCTCTCTGGTCCATCACCAGTAAATTATTTAGTACTGAACCCCATTGACTGGTATTATGTTATCTTTTAGCTTGAGTGGTAGCACCCGTCACTGGACTATGGGTTTCTGGTTGCAACAGGTTTAGATTTGTTTCCTGTGTATTTTCAGTGTAGGTGTCCTCTAATCACTTCGGCTGATTCTCTGAAGATGCAATTGTCTTTGTTGGTTTCGCATGTCTCTCAGATTTCTCAGACTTTTTCCTCTCTCTTTCTCTTTGATGGTCTCTTTTTTAGGCAATTTGATTATTTTCTGGGGTGTAACGAACATCTACATGTTTCTGATTCCCAAATCACTGTCTTAGCACTGAGCCCTTGAGTTCCGGGCCAAATTCACTTGTCATCTCAGTGTGACGTTCCACAGAGAGTCTGAATAGTGTCTAAAATAGGAACTGTGCTCTTTGCCTGCTGCTTCTTGGCTTCCTCACAAATCTTCCATCTATGTTATGCAAATATCATCCACCAGGCTTTTCAAGATAGAAAACTGGAAATCACGATCTACCTGTGTTTCTTTTATCTCCAGCCCTCAAATTCAATCATATATTAACTTGGGTTTTATTTTCTGACTCTTAAGTATCTTAAAAGTGTTCCTAGTTCTCTCTCTCTCTCTTTTTTCCCGTTGACAATGGGAAAAACGTATTTCAGCACAAAGCCTTGTCTTGACATTTGATCCTGCCTTTTGTTTCTTGATTCTTTATGTCAGGTGTAAGGCTAGCTAGAGCCATGTCTTCATTCAGCCTGTCTTTGAACTTGGCCCCCTTTGGTGCAGACTATCTAAAATCCAAATATAATTATAAACTAATTTGCTTTAAATCTTTCTAGCTGTTGCATGCAAAATGAAGTTCACATTTTCACAGTGGCTTACAGGGTATTTGGGAATGGTCTTGTATTTCTCTCTAGTCTTTCATTTTATTACCAGATTCTAACTATGTGGGAGTGGTTTTTAAAATATGAAGACTCCATGCCCGTGGTTTGGATTGGAGTCTCCCTACCTTAAAATGTTTGTTTATATTTATTTATTTATTGAATGTGTGTGTGTGCACACGTGCCGTGCATATGTGTGTATAGTGACCCGTGACAGTCAGAGGACAACTTGAAACTCTCCTTCCATCATGTGGGTTCAGGGAATTGAACTTAGGTCATCAGGCTCAATAATGAGGTTCTTTGCCCACTGAACCATCTAGTTGGCTCCTCTTCTGGTGCTGGCAATCGAACTGACAGCCATGTGCAGAAACTCTCTATTTCAAGCTACATAATTTGTTGATATGGGTTCCTTTACTGTGGTTGATAGGAATCGTTTGGTTTCTTAAAGGCAACAACCAAACATAATTTAACTTTGCACGAGACTCTCTTGTTCGTTCACATGGATATCAAAAGAGTCACTTCCAAGCATCGCTGCAATATCCTTCAGTCTGCCAATTTAATGACAAGTCGCAGGGCATGAAAAGGAATGAGAGAAAGTAACCACGCCCTAAAGACGTGGCGCAGCCGACCGGAGCCAGGAGCAGGATGTTACAGCAACTTTTTAAAAGCAGACACGATCAATGTTAATGGATGAGGCAAAAAGGATGTTCAACATATACAGTCAGGCTGGAGATTTTAGTAGAAATAGAGATGTTGTAACGTCAAACGGTGCCTACGAGAGAAGATGATGACGTCAGGCAGGGATGAAGACGAAGTTTTAGTAGCGCATCATGGCTGAGGAATGAATCCGTGAATCTGAACGTAGATCGACGTAAATTTTCACGTTGAAATGCAATAAAGAGAGGCTGTGGAAAATTAACAGAGCATCCAAGTGCTTTAGTATTATACATCAAATGAACTAAAATGAACTAAAATATATGCAATTTGGATTCGGGGGCTGGGGCCAGGTTGGGGAGGGGGAGAACAAGAGAGGAAGAAACGTATCGAGGAAACCATGGTAGAGAATTTTCAAAAATGAATGAAAAATGTCGAGTCACAAATATAAGAAGCTCAGAAAATCCCAAACTAAATAAGCACAATTCATTACCCCCCCCATTAGAATCAAACCAAACATTAAGAGAGTCTTGTTCTCTTACTGAACAAACCAAGCAAACATGGTTAACCAAACGTTAAGAGAGTATTTTAAAGACAAATGAAAGAGGGCTGATTCCATTGGTAGGAGTTATATCTGTTTTTCATCAGAAATTATAGAAGCCAAAAAAAAAAAAAAATGAGTAACTAAATACAATTGTTATACGTATTGATGTTTGTCTCCATTGTCTTCAGGACTCAGTTCCCGTTGGCTTATGTGATTTTTTTTGGGATTTCTAGTATGTGTTGGATAGAGTCCATGCTTCTTCTAGTAAATGATATTCCAGGTACATTTTGTTTATTTCCTCTTTTCTTTTCTTTTTTTTTTTTTGACAGTGAAACCAGGTAGTTTATTTTTATTAATATCCACTAATAACTATCACAAACTGAGATAAACATTGTATTATAGACTGATACCCAACTGAAGCACAGCTTTGCACAAATCCAGACACTCGTTTCCAGCTACTTAAATCAGGATTTGCAAACGTAGCGATAAAACTGTTTGGGATCTAAAGATTTGCTCTTATTTATTAATTGATTTATTTATTCACTTTACAATCCAATATCAGTTCTTTCTCTTCTCTTAGTACCCCTTCAGCAAGTCCTCTCTCTAGTAGGAATTTCTTCAATTTATGACAGTTAAACACACACACACACACACACACACCACACACACACACACACACATTTTATCTCTAGTACCCGAATGATAGAAAGAGACTCACTCAAGTTGCTTCCCTCACCTCTACATATATGCTATGGTACATGCATACCTTCTTCCTCATCTCTCTCTCTTCTCTCTCTCTCTCTCTTCCTGTTCTCTCCTCTCTCTCTCTCTCCACACACACACACTAATATATATATATATATTATATTAATATATATATATACACACACACACACATCCACAACTATATTTTATTGTCCTTATTCTAAATTAATCTCATTTATAAATAATTTTTTTCCTACTAGGCAATATAGTTAAAGTATTCTTATTGCTGGACTTGCAGCATATGCACTTGCATGATGCACATTGGTTATAGTTTTATCCAGTTTAGAAGAATAGGAAATGTATTATGAAAGAGAAAAATACATATCAGGTAGCACAGATCATTCCAGTGTAAACTTAATACTACAGGTTCTCATTTAACCTTATATATCTATCTCTCTCTTTTTTTTTTTCCACACAAAATGTCTTTTTTTCAGTGACTCCTAAATTATTTTATTTTTGAGATAAGGTCTTACTGTGTTGTCCTGGCGACGTAGAATTTGCTATGTAGACCAGATTGGCCTCTAACTCATGAGATCAACCTGCCCCTTCCCCTGAGGGCCAGATAAAAGGTGTGTGGCACTATGCTTGGCTTAAATAATTTATTTGGCTTCACCTATGGCTTGAATACAAAAATTTCAGAATAATAATTCCACCACCACCACCACCACTGGTGTGTTCCAAAGGAGGATCCCATATTCTATGGAGCTGAATCTTTAGCTGATGGAGTATTTGACTACCAGTTGTGTCGTGTGTATCCTGAACCAGGGACACAGGCAGGACATTCTTCTAAGGAGAAAAGAACAAAGCTTTGGTAATAACTGTAAAGGACAGGGAAGATGTACAAAGTGCAAATTGAATATTACACTAAGCGCTATCATTGCTTAATATAGAACATGTCTTATCTCTAAATTGTCAATGATAAAATAGCCCCACAGACTACGTCCGTGAACATAACCACCTAAGGGAATGCTCTCAAGTGCCAGATGTTTCATTACTGCCGTGTATTTTTGTAAAATGGAAATTCATTGATTGCCATCCGATGGAAATTAGAAAGAAAATCAACAATTTAAAATCATCTCATCAATTTTATCTGATACTTAAAAACACATATATACACAAACTTGTATCCATTTAAATATAGATACATGTGAATATATGGAAGATTTTGCCAAACACTTGATTTGCATTATACACAAAAGTTATGAGCTTTGCTGAGCACAGTGGCACAAGCCCATAATCCCAACATCTGGGAGGCAGAGCCAGGAAGAGTGGGAGTTCAATGCTAGCCTTGACCGTTTAGTGAGTTCAAGACCTACATGAGACCCTGCCTCAAAATGGAAATAAAAGTTACATTTATTTCTATGGCTTGTCTCTAGTTTTCTTAACTAGAGAAACAATATTGCCTTGGTCAATATTGTTATAGATGAACTTGTGAAAGAAACAAAAGAGAATGTCCGTTTGACTTTCTTTTAAAAATGGCTGTCTCAACTGTGGAGTGTAGAGGTCAGGTGACTGATATTCATAGATGAATTCAAAGCATCGCTAGTTAGTGATCAGGTTTCTTTATCTTTTCCCGTGGATTTGCTCTGCCATCTAGGACTTCCATTTCAACCAGAATGAGGGCTCTGTTGAGTATTTCTTGGAGGTAGTAAGTATATTAAGGAGGATTTCTTGAGCTGGTATGAGCTGACTTCCTGTTTATCAGGAAGTGTCATGAGGCTCACCACACCCAGCTGGGGGTTTGTAATACTGCCTAGCCTGCACTGCCATGTGTGTAGAGCCTCTGCTTTGTAAATCGTTGAGAATTTAGAACATTTCTGAGTCTGTACATTTGCACATGGTCTTCTCGTCACATGCGCACATGGTCTTCTCGTCACATGCGCACATGGTCTTCTCGTCACATGCGCACATGGTCTTCTCGTCACATGCGCACATGGTCTTCTCGTCAGCTAGGAGTGTGTTTGACCTTTTCAGTACTGTTTGGATATGCTATTCCCTAGAATTTCTTTCTTTTTTTGTTTATTTTTTAAATTATTATTTTTAATTTGTGTGTGTGTGTGTACGTGTGTGTGTGTGTGTGTGTGTGTGTGTGGCGTGTGTGTGATGAGTGTAAGTACCCAAGGTAATGTAGAGGCAATAGATTCTCCGGAGCTGGAGTTACAAGTGGTTGTGAACATGGGGGGTGGAGAGTTGAAGCAAGTTCTTTGCAGGAGCAGCCTGAGCTCTATTAAGCAGCTGTTTCTCTCGACAGCGACCTTCTACCTTGGGTCATCCATGACGTCATAAGCTGCTCCCAGTTGTTCCCCCGAATGTGTCTCTTTATCTCCTTGGGAAAGTCTTGCTTGCACCAAACTAAAAGGCAGGTTTGTGAGCAGACTCCTCCAGACAGGTCAGGCAAAGCCCACTTGTTTTAGGATGGACTTTCACAGAGCTCTGTTGGCCACCCACGCTGCAGATTGGTGCTGGGTGCGAGACCGGCGTCATCAAGACCAGCATCATCAAGACCGCCACAGGGGAGCAGGAGCAGGGCGCACTAGGCAGACACAACAAAGCTTTTGGTTCTTCGAGAGAGTTACTGCCCTTTTCTTGAAAACACACTTTTGATCTGACTAATTCTATACCTACAAATATGATTTTGACTTTTTTTTTTCCCTAGATAGAATCTCACTTTGTAGCTCTAACCAGCCTGGAACTTGCTATCTAAACCATGCTGGCCTTGAACTTGCAGAGATCTGCTTGTTTCTGTTTCTTGAGTACAGGAATTAAATATTTACACCTCCCTATCTGGTCCTGATGATTAAAAAAAATTCTCTCTCTCTCTCTCCCTCCCTCTCTCTCTCTCATGGAGCAGAGGATTGTAGAAATTTTCATTTCACATTATTTAGATTGAAACGAGATGGATTTATTAAAAATATAAAACAGGGACCAGGTAGAACTTTCTGCACCAGACCATGCTGGCCCTGTTGCCATGATGGCGTTAGACCTCATTAATAATGGTTTTAAGAATCACTCACAAAGAAGCAACAACAAAAGCAAACATATGGAGAGAGAGCTAAACTGAGGCTGTTGGACTGAGGAGACAGCTCAGTCTGGAAAGTGCTTGGGGGGGGGTGGTCTGTGTTCAATCTGTACAACCCAGCAAAAAAGTCAGCGACAACCGAAGCCATGCACATACTTATGGGTTGTGCTGCCGCCGAAGGCCATGTCTGGTTCCGAGGTCCTACTGCAGCAGGGGGCCATATTGATGTCTGTAGCCCACGTTACCACCTAAGGCTGTGTGAATGTCTATGGTCTATGCTGCTGCCTGAAGCCACGTTGATGTCCTTGGTCCCTGCGACTGCTGAGAGCTATGATGGTGTTGCTGTCCATCGTGTTTACTGCCACCGGAGACCATGCTGAGGTCTATGGCATGTGCTGATGTTGGAGACCACGTGGATGTCTGTGGTCGGTGCTCCTCCAGAATCATGTCCATGACCTTTGCTCCAGTTAACTTAAAGGGCAAGGAATCCACTTTTTCATCACTCACAGAAGAGAAAGAGGGACATAGAAGGCTTCTGTTACAAAGTTTATCTCCTCTCATATCCGCTCCCGGCAAAAGCAATAGCCAAGGCAGAAAGCTAGCAAAGAGAACTCAAATTTGTGATAAGGATGCTGAAGAGTAGCTCTCCACAACCGATGGCTTCTGAGGTGGGGTGGTTTATGTGGGGAAGGATTCAGTTACCTTTAAGGAGCTGGCCACCTGGAGTTTGACCATGCTCCAGTGAAACACAAATTGAACTTGCTTTTCTCCTCCTCCTCTTCTTCCTCCTCTTCTTCCTCCTCCTCTTCCTCCTCCTCCTCTTCCTTCTTCCTCTTCCTTTTCTTCCTTCTTCCTCTTCCTTCTCCTTCTTCTCCTCTCCTCTTCCTCCTCCTCTTCCTCCTCCTCCTCTTCTTTTGTTGGGGGGAGGGTCACAAGAGTCAGAATATGAACCTGGGAGGACTGGGAGGAAGTGTGCTCAGGGTTCATGATATGAAATTCCCAAATAATCAATAAAAAAAATATTATGGAGAAAAAAAGAAGTCAGGCACAGTGGCACAAGTTTGTAATCCCAGCACTGGGGAGGTGGAGACAGAGACACCTGGAACTGGTGTGTAGTCAGGATAGCCTAATTGTTGAATTCTAGGCCAGTGAGAGCAACCTTGACTAGGAAAACAAGGTTGGTGACTCCTGATGAAGGACTTTCAAGGTTTTCCACATACACAGGGGTATTTATGTGAATCGACACCCAACACACAGGAGTATCCCATATCTATGATCTACATATACATGTGTGCTCATGTGAATTCATACCCTGACACAAGGGTACCCTATACCCATAGTCCACATATATATGTGTGCTCATGTAAATTCATACCATGACCCAGGGGTACCCCACACCCATAGTCTACATACACACATGTGCCCTTGTGAATTCACACCCTCACATAAGGGCAATCCATATCCAGAATTCACATACATGTGTATGCCCAGGTGAATCCACACCCTGACCCAGGGGTACACCATATCCATAGTCCACATATACATGTATGTTCCTATGAATTCATACCCTGACACAGGTGTACCCCACACTCATAGTCCACATATACATGTGTGCTCATGAGAATTCATACCCTAACACAGGGGTACTGTACACTCATAGTTCACATACAACATGTATCCATGTGAACCCATACTCTCACACAGGGGCACCCCATATTCATATTCACAAAAGGGATTATTGACTTGCAAAGATGAGATCACTCATTTGATCCCACAGTGAAAGAGAAACCATTGTCAATACATCCTGGTTAGGAAATTCTATGTCTGCCTAGCACCACGGGGGAGATTAACTCCTTAATTTCCTCTTTTGAGTCTTATTCTCAAATATGACCACGGACCTTCCGGTATCATTCTGAGGATTAGCTGCAGCATAAACCGGAGTGTCACATGACTGATTTACTTTAGGACAGCGATCAAGTGTAGGAGGGATGCCAACGAGGTTCCATTGTTATTAAGTTGCTTGTTGTATACCATGTCTTAGAAGCACATTTTATAAAGCTAAGTTTAAAAACAGGAGCTGGCTGTTGCAACTTTTGTCTCTCAGTGTGGTGTGTGTGTGTGTGTGTATGTGTGTGTGTGTGTGAACTGTGAGGATTTCCGGGAGCTCATATTGAGGGGTGTTAGCAATTAAATGGGAAAGAGTGTATTTTATGCGTGTGAAGTGTGAGGTGAATGAAAAAGCTAGGTGTGACTAGGGGGTGGCATCGGAAAGGAGTCCCTGCATTTAGCATAAAGAGATGGATAGTGTGGCCCAGCGATCTTAAGTGGTTATGGTAAACTATGAAGAGGAAAAGTCAGATATGAATTGAGGATAAGGCAGAGAGAGGAGGAGAGAAGGGAGAGGGATGAGCGCTGCCCGATGAATGAGGAATGAGGAGATGAGTTAAAGAAACCAAGAAAATCTGATGGCAACCCCATAGGAAAGACAGCAATCTCAAATAACCTGGACCCCTGAGATCTCTCAGACACTGAACCACCAACCAGGCAGCATACACCAGCTGATAGGAGGCCCTGACACATATACAGCAGAGGACTGCCTGGTCTGGCCTCAGTGAGAGAAGACACACCTAACCCTCAAGAGACTTGAGGCCCCAGGGAGTGGGGAGGTCTGGTGGGGTGGGAGGGATGAGGATACCCTCTTGGAGATGGGGGGGGGAGGGAATGGGATGAAGAACTGTCAGAGGGCGGACTGGGTGGGAGATAACGACTGGACTGTAAACAAAGATTAAAATAATAATAATAATAATAATAATAATAATAATAATAATAATAGAAGTTCATATGTGGAGGAAGGAGGCTGATCCTGGTAGGAAGGGAAAGGGTAGAATTGGCTGTGCTTCTGGCTCCAGTTTTGAATGCACTAGATTTCTCCTCTCAGCTTAAATTGCACTTTCCCTCTTCCTTAGGAGATGGCAGAGTAACCATAGCAAAATGACTGTAAACATATGGTGTGTGTTAATGCGCCCATTCTCCTCCTCATTATAGATTTAGCATGACCGTAAGCACCTAACTGACTGGTTTCCCAATAACCACTGAGAAATTGGCCCTGCAGTGTTGCCACCCCTGGCACTTACATGATCATTTTTGTCTTTTCTAAAAGCACTTAATCTTCCCAAAATGACTCAAGTCACTTTCCTTTTGTGTTATTTTGACTTTGGACTTAATGCTAATAGGATTTATTTGAGAATTACATCTCTATCTAAAATAAAGTAACATGGTAAATACTCATGTGTGCAAAATGTAGACTGTTGTCATCAGTCTTCAGTATGTCTTTCCTCCATGTGGTTAGTGTTTATTTGATATATTTCTTGGTCCATGTCAAAGTTTTTAAGAAATTAATTTCTTCATTATATGTGGCAAGATGCCACCATATTTTCTATATTTCATTTAAACATTTCTCATAAGTTGCCAAAGATCAGTTTCTTACTGTGTGTACAGGTATAATTTGTGCCCAGTGGGAAATAAGTTCTAGGAAATTGAGGATTTTCATGTTTTTTTTTTTTTTATGATCTTTCCATATTGTATAAAAAACACATTAGGAATGACCTTTTGCACACGTGCTCACACTTACATGTCTGTACATCCAATCATATGTATCTATCTCTGTCTCTGTTTCTAACACACATACACACACCATCCACACACGTTCATACTCACCCATACAATCACATTTGCATATTCATAGTCATATATTCATACATGGTGTTCACATGCTGTCACAGACACATGCAAGTAAGAGCAGTTACTTAAAGTGTTCTGCAGAATCTTTAATTTGGCTTGGGAATATGGAGAATGTGCTTATGGCATCTGACATTTTTGTTGACACTAAGGGTATACCTTCTGAAATCTGTCTTCTTCTTCACTCAGAAGTGGATAAGCTGATCTATTTATGCGCTTTCTTCTGAAATGTCCTAAACGTCTCTACTAGATTTCACCCTTTAGTTTTCTTATTAGGTATTCAATTAATCTTAAAGGCATTTAGGCAGTAAATGTTCATGTGAAATGATGACTTTAATACTTCCTTTAAAGGCGTTGTTAATCATAAACTTTCAAAATAGGAAATACTCATCAGTTAGCACGCATCTCTCATTCAGAGTTCAGCTAATGCTTCCTCTGGATATGTGCCTGGTTTCTTGTGCCTATATGTCTCTCTATTGCTTCTTATGATGATGTCATGGGTTTTTATTTCATGAACATTCACACCGCATCTAAATATAGCAACAAGTATCCAAGCCCAGCCATCCAAGGGGGATACAGCTGTACAAGTTTTATCTAGATGCTGAGTGGTTTCCACATGTCTATAGTTTTCTCCTTTCTATTTTCATTTTGAGAAGACCAGCCTGCAGATGTGAAGAATGCATACAAATATCAACTTCCTGTCAGCTGTTTTGTTAATAAGGAATGGACTATACAAGGCCAGTAAACCCTGAAGTGGGCTAATGTTTGGTACCAGGCTACTGTGGTTTTGGCTGTGGAAAGAAAACACACACACACACACACACACACACACACACACACACACACACACACACACGAGTGCAACTGTTATCTGAGTTTTATAGGTTGAATTTCAAGGAGCCTTAAATCTGATATATTGGTTCATTTTCTCCAAACATCTGTTAGAAATGAGATCAAGGAAGCCAAAGAACGGAACAACCTGCCTAAGATCACACAAATTGTGTGCAGGTCAGGACTATGACAGTAATCTTGACCCTAATGTAAGATCAGGGATACCTTCTGTTACCCTAGGGAGATTCTTTTTTCACTCCTTGCCTGAGACACCCATGTGGAATAGCCTCTTTTATTCCATCTAGATTCTGCATCATGAATACCCAGAGAGAATGGACCAGCCAGCCATGTGCAGCTGCACAATTTGCTGGTTTCCTCCAAATCCTTATCTTGTGCTTGCTGGCCTGTATCAGATGGGGAATGCTTTGTCAATGCTCCAGCTCAAGGAATCCAGATAGATTCCTATTATTTTTAATTTTTGCTGCTGTGATTTCATTCAAAGAAGACTTGGAAGATGGTCTGTTACCTACTTATTATTTTCCTTTTATTGAAAATGGATTTTTTTCCTCACATAGTATATCCTGATTATGGTTTCCCTCCCTCTGCTCCTCCCAGTTTCTTCTCACCTCCCCTCCCATCCGGATCCAACGCCTTTCTGTCCCGTTTAGGAAACAGTCAGGTTTCTGTAGGATAATAATAAAATAAAATATAATGTGATGAAATAAAGACTAACACACGGAATAGGATGAAATGGATAAACAGAAGAAAAAAAAAGGCCAAGAGAAAAAGACTCAGCTATCAATGCAGAGAACCTTCGTTTACGCACTCTGGAGTCCCATAAAAACACTAAACTGGAAGCCATAGTATGTATGCAAAAGACCTAGTAGGCTAAAAAGAGAGAAAAATATAAAATAAAAATTAAAAAATTAAGACAAAATTAAGGGGATGGAGAAATGGCTTGGTGGTTAAGAGAACGGGCTGCTCTTCCAGAGGACCTGGGTTCAATTCCAGCACCCACATAGCAGCTCACAACTGTCTGTAACTCCTGTTGCAGGGGATCCGAGATCCCCATACACACATACATGCAGTCAAACACCAATGTATGTAAAAAAAAAATTGTCATGACATTATGAGAGAAGGAATTTCCATAGATGTCACTGAGTTTGTTTCTGTTGGCCATCTATGGCTGGGCATGCAGCCAACACTGGGACTCCCTGGGAGAAAATGAAAATTTCATTTGCAGATGGTTTACCACTTGGAGATAGTTTTTGGGTTAGAGATAGGGGCCTGTGTCCATGTTTTTCAGCTTTAGGTCCCCATCTGGTGCAGACCTGTGCAGGCCCTGTGCCTGCTGCCTCAGTCTCTGTGAGTTCATGTGTGCCAATCATGTGACTTAGAGTACCTCTTGTGTGTGTGTGTGTGTGTGTGTATGTGTGTGTGTGTCTGTGCGTCCTCCATCCCTTTGGCTCTCATCCTCTATATGGTTTCTTTTCTGCAGGCCCCTCCTGAGGGGAGGGGCTAGATAAAGACTTCCTATTTAGGGCTGTTTCTAGTTTTTTTGCCCTATGAACAATATGTGACTGTGGGTCTCTATATTTGTTCCCATTTACTGCAGAGATGGGAGCATCTCTGATGATGGCTGAGCAAGGGATGGGTCTATGAGAATAATAGAATGTCATTCAGGGTCATTTCATTGCTACTTTAAAGAAAAAAGAAAAAGAACATTAGTATTTGGTTTTGCCCTAGGTCCCTGGGCTATCTTGTCTCAGGTTCTTGGTCACCCAAGCAGTGCCATGTTTGGGTTCCATCTTGCAGAGTGGGCTGAAAGTCAAATGGATGCTGGTTGGCTATTCTTATAAGCTTTGTGCCACCTTTATCCTAGCATATCTGTAGGCAGGGCACCATTGTGGATCAAAGGGCTGAGGTGGGTTGGTGTTTGCATTTCTCCTTTGGTAGTCTGCCTTCATATATGTATATATTTTAGGAAACTTTTACTGTATTAGGCTTCCATCCTAACCCTTAAATGTCTTAATTTTAGCTTCTCTCTCTGTATTCCCTCCCTTGCCCCCGTCTCCTCCCTGTCCCAACTAGATCCTTCCCTTTTCAATCCCCTGCCTTATCCATCCATTACTGTTTTATTTCCCCTTCCTAGGGAGATCTATCTGTTCCCACTTTCCAATCCCTTACTCTATACCTAACCTCCTTGGTTCTATGGATTATAGCTTGTTTATCACTCATTGACTTAACATCTAATATCCACAGATAGGCAGGCAAATAACATACCAAATTTGTCTTCTGATCCTTGATTACCTCACTCAGCGTGATGATTTTTCCCCCCCTAGTTCTATCCACTTACCTGTGAATTTTATTTTTTTTTGATTATTAAGTAATATTTCATTGTATAACTGTACCATATTTTCCTTACCCGTTCATCTGTTGAGGGACATCTATGCTGTTTCCCATTTCTGGCCATTATAATAGAGCAGCAATGGACTTGGTTGAGCAAACGTCTCTGTGGTAGGATAAAGTATCCTTACTTTAAATTGTGAGAAGAGGACAGCTTGGAAAGGGCTCTTTCCATTTTTGAAACCACGCGGATGATAATCCTGATCCCAGGCAAATGTGAGCTACTTACTGCTCAGCACAGCCAGCACAGCACATTTAACTCCACAGCTAGCAGAGCAGCGTGCACTCAAAATGTTAGATGTTATGAGTCGTATAAGTAACTTCACTGGCCTTGTATTGGCCTGTAACCTAAATCCAAAGGGATAGTGGACAGGTGGTAATGTCCAAAAAAATATTCACGTTGATTACTCCCCAGTTAATGGGGGCCATTTACTTTAGGGCAGAGCAATTCCACACCTTGATCAAATATTCCACATGTAGGCTTTTTGTTTATTTGGGGCACAAAAGATCTTGAGAGGTTTAGAAAGTCATTGTAAAGATATGTATATAATGTGAAGCAAATAAGGAATTGATTTTTTTTTTGTTTAAGAATAGGGTGGTGCCTCTAATTCAACTGTAGCTTATTTTTATCTGTTTTGTCCTTCCTTCTAGTTTTACATCATGGGGTGAGGGAAAGAGGTGGAAAGAAATTCCTGCAATCAAATACAATTTCTAAGTAGCAACCACCTTCCCCTTGAATCCACTGTTAATCCTTTCAGTCATAATCTCTCCAACAAATAGAGCCCCGTTCTCCTGGCCGAGATGCTAAATATCATTTCAAAGTGATTAAAACACCCAGGCGATAAAATTGTCCAATAACATTTCTCACTTTATGACCATTTCTTTGAATGGTCTCCTGAAGATGAAGAGGTGATAATGTGTGGGCTTCTGATATTAAGTATTTAGAGACTCTAATAACTCGAGATTAATATTTATAAAACATGTATGGGCAGGAACGCTAATGTTTAATGAAAATGTCTCAAATTACATTAGTCTTATTAGATTGACCCATATACTAGTGAGATATAAATTATGCATTTTCTCATTGATCCTTGACAAGTTTTTCTATGGAAATATGATTGATGAGATGTTTGTAGACTTTGGAAACATTTCACGAGGCATTTAATGGAGTGGAGGGACTTATCACCAGCGGAGGTTCAGCAGGTTAATTGTTCTCAGATAACTCTTCCTTATCAAGGACAGGACAGTCCTACTTCCTGCCCTGCCTGATTCTTTAATATAGTAATGATATAGTATGCAATTTGCTCAACAAAACAATGATAACTGTAACAATAAGGTAAACATTTTTATAAGGTGCAAACAAATATAATATGAAACAGCTAATATTGAACTTTTAAAAAATGTGTTTTCTGACTGCAAGATATCCAAGGATTTTCTCAGTGAAAAACCAAGGTATCTAAATGGGTGTCACTTTATATTCTAGGAATTAAGATGGGGCTGGAGGAGAAGTTGCATTCAAACAAAAGGCCTAACGAGTATTTCTCGAAACTGCTATACAAATTGCAGTTAATGCGGTGGCTTAATTTCATCACTAGAGGCCTTGTTGCATATTTCATTCATTTTAAGTGTTTCCTTTTTTAGAGCCAGAATGAAAATACAATAATTGCAGAGTCCACGATTAGCCAGCTGCTTAGCAATTCTGTCTTACTGAGTATTTGATGCCTTTTTTTCCCCTCCCAGAAATGGATAGCAAGCGGACAATCTTGAGGATAGACAATGGGTTTTGTGTGTGTGTGTGTGTGTGTTGTGTGTATGTGTGTGTGTGTGTTGACATAATCGCTGCCCCTTTCTGGGGAACATCAGGGCTTCTGCAGTGTGAGTTATCCGTGTCTTTTAAAGGTCTGAAGACAACAGAATCTTTCACCCACAATAGGGAGAATGATCACACCCCCCTCCCTCGCCCCTTTGGTGGAGATGTAGCCAGTTGCATTCAATGGATTTTGCCACCGGTTCCCTCCGGCTCTAAGTCTGAAACCTTTACTGAAAGACCAAATGGATGTTTATCAAAATCCCTGCGTCTGTGCCCGGCTCCTCGCCCTCACAGGGCAGATTAAAACGATAGCAGGGATTCAGAATCATGCCTCCCTGTCCCTGCTCCACACCCCACTGCAGCCAGGGACTGTCAGGCAGGTAAATATTTTGAAAAGAGATATTTGACAGAACGATCAGGCTCAGGGCTGGCAGGCCTTATGGATTCCTGTAAAGTAACGCTTTTCTGACGGTTGGGCCGTAGTCGTTCCTTCTTATGGCCAGCTGACTAGAAAATTGCCCTGAGTGTCACGCCTGTGACCGAAAGCGAGGCACGCTTCTCGACGAGATGACTGGAGAGGGAGGTTCTATATTTGTTCCATCTCTAGCTTTTCAATTTCTGACAGATTGATGGATCTTAAATGTTTGGAAGAATCAGCCAGTGATCCCTAACCAAGTCCAGCAAGAGCCCCACCCAAGAGCTTTTATGCTTGTTTCAGTACCAGGGACCGTATGGAGCAGCCTGTCACCCCGCGAGTAAGCACCAAATGTTCAGGGCAGCATCATTTGGCCACAGGTTCTAGCGTTCTCAAGTCTTCCTGCTGCCCTCGCCACCTCTCTGCTTTTGTCTTTCTTGTGCACAAAGATGTGCAGGTAGGACTCCCACCCCTCCAAAAGGGGAGGGATTGCCTACAAAAAGGCCATCTCTTCTTTCCAATCCCAGCGTATATCTGCAGCCTATAAAGAAATACCATTTGCATTTCTCAGTCTCCAGCTCCTGGTTCGTAGTGACCAAGTTTGCCTTTGATGTATCTTTGCTCTTTATTGTTATAAACAATGAATCATGCCAGCTTTCATCAGGCTCTCCACAACCTCACTACCGTCTGCGTTTATGCTTCTGGATTGGATTCGAGGTTTTCTATCATCCATCCGTTTGGTGGTACCTTCAGGTACTTCTCCTCCCACCCCCGAGAATGCATTTGCCTTTTATGTTTCTACAATAGAGGTCTGTCCTCTTCAAAGGAGGCTTTGAAAGTTGGTCTGAGAGGTGGAACAGCGAGACAGCCTTCCGAGTTCTCCCACAGATCACTCCGGATGCACTATCTATGGATGTGGGTAACCTCAGCATCGCCAACAAAGGCACCAGCCTCCCTGCTGCCCCGATCCAGGCGTTGCCAGACTTTAGGCTCAGTTTTGGATGCATAACGTGTGTATTTAACCCCAGGATCATACTTAATGAGTTGAGACATTCCCTGGATGGGTGGCAGAAAGACTGGCCGAAGAATCAGCAGCTTGGGTGGCTTGCCTTGTGACATGTATTCACTGAGAGGAATAAAGAGTAGATAATTCTTGTTCTTTGTCCCTTAAAAATGACTACAATTGAATTTCATTCAGTCACATGTACAAGTGGCTACACTCTGCTGTCCCTTTGCGTGGCTGCAGGCCCCTGTCCTTAGCATCTCATGTGGCTGACTGTGATATTAGGAACCAATAGTTGTGATTAATAGTAAAAAAAAAAACCATTTACCAAGATGTTTTACTAAATGTTCAAGGTCACAAAAATCAGTCTTTTATATTTTTATGCGTAGTGATTCTGAGGTCTGCATTATTAGTTCCATTTCCTGTGGGCATGTAGGCATGTTCACAGATGTATAGGTACATATGTGTGCTGATGTGTATATGTATGGGCCCAGGTATGTGTATGGATAGTGTGCACACACTCTGTATAATTTTCATTTCGATATTTTCTTTGATATAATATCCTACTATTGCTTTTGTTTTCTTTACCCATCCGTTTATAGATGTTTAATATTTAAAGAATATATATTTTAGGATTAACTGTTACGATATGACCGTGTACACTGAGAAACCTATTATTTGCATATTTATTTACTGATCTTTGATTTATCTCTAAATGAAAAGAAATTACTGGCAGATATCACATGGAAATTTCTAATTTATCAGTTTCATAGGTAAATATGCTTTGGTGTATTCATCAATTCACTAATGGGCAAATGAATAATCTTTCTCTGCTCCTCTCTCTCTCTCTCTCTCTCTCTCTCTCTCTCTCTCTCACACACACACACACACACACACACACACCCCTAAGTAGCCCTGGATAGCCTCAAACTTATGATCTTTTTGCCTCTGTCTTCCAAATGCAGCTATTTTAGGCACGGCTTAGAGTCATGTGGGGAGGTGGAACCTCAACTAAATAAATTGTCCAGATCAGATTAGTCTGCGGGGCATTAATTCTTGCTGTTATCCAAGGTCCCAGTATAGATGAGTAGATGGTCTGCAGGCCCCAGGCTTTACTAAGGAGGTATGGGCAGTGGCGAGATGCTAGGAGAGAAGGAATCATTCTTATTTGATGATGTGGCCATGGTAGGTTTACTTTCAAGATGCTCCACACCCATGCACATATAAGCAGTACTAATTGGACCTAGTGATTCACACACACACACACACACACACACACACACATATTTTTATATATATATTATATATATACACACACACACACATATGTATACATATACATACATATACATATAATTTTATAAATCTGAGTACATATTATTATATATATGAATATACATGGAATTAGGGCTGTGTTGAGATTTATGGGGAAAAGGATGTGTAGTATTATTTTTATTGTATAAAATGCATGAATTCTCAAGAGTAAAAATAATTAAAAACTAGTAAACACTTTTCTAAATGTGGTTAGTAAACAGCCTCTGGCCAGCAGCAAAATTTTGTATAAAACCATGGGCCTATGGTGATTGATTTACACTCTGATTCTTTAAGTACCTAAAAATGCATGCTCCCCTTTCTTTATAGCCATCAGGGGGACATTTAACACTTTGCAGCAATTGCTTACTAAATATCAGGTATGGGAATGTTTCAGGAGGGCAGTCTATAATAAAACAGCTCTGCAGACATGAGAAGTGTGTTACAGTGAACTTCTTGAAAATGTACACTACTTGTAAGATGGAAATTGGGGGCTGGAGAGATGGCCCAGTAGTTCAAAGCATTTCCTGATCTTGTTGAAGACTGAGGAACTTTCGGTTCCCAGTGTCTACATGGTGGCTCATGAATACTCGAAACTCCAGTTCTAAGGGATTTACATGGCCTCTTCTAGCTTCCACATGCTTCTGAACACATGTGATGCACATAAACTCATGTACACACACACACACATTAAAAATCTACTTATACACTCAAATCTACACTGACATGTATGATCTGTATATATATATATGTATATATATTATGTATATATATATACGATATGTGTGTATGTGTGTATTTACATAATTTGTATGTAAATTGAATATAAATGTATATATAAACCATACAGTATGTGTGTGTGTGTATTTACATAAATTTGTATGTGAATATAGAACATATGGGTCTCATCTAGTTGTATCACAATGAACAGTTGTTAAAAAAATGCATGAGTTGCACAACAAATGGACAGATACTCGACAATGTGAGTCTCAACCAAAGTCAGAGGAAACGTTCTGTGGTTTGAAGGACAGTGTTCTAATTAAATCTTGAAAGTGTCTTCTCCTTTTTGAAATTATGCCAATCATTCTCTCTGGAATAGAAGCGGTGAGGCATGTAATTTATGACATAAAAAGTGTGTGTGTGTGTGATGTATATGTGTGTGTATGTTATGTATGTGTGTGTGTACATGTATGGGGGTGCTGCTGGAAGCCAGATGAGGGCACTGGATCACTGCATCCCTGGAACTGGAATTACAGGTAGTTGTGAGCCACTGAGTACATCTGTTGGGAACTGAACTCAGGTCCTCTGGAAGAGCAGTAAGACTCTTAACTGCCTGGCTATCTCTCCTAGAGCCCTATATTTTAATTAAGGATATATAACACCATGAAAAAGTAACAGTACCTTGGCATTTTGTCCCATTTCTTGCCATGACACTGCTTACTACATTAGTTATGTAAGCCAGACAGAGGTGGGATGCTGCCCTCCTGCAGCAGACAAAAAGTGCACCTCCTCCTCCATCTCTGCCTGGCTACACAGTGCTATATGGACCTTTCCTTTGATAACATCACAGTCTGCCCTTTGCATCTAGCCTCCATTCTACAAGACCCATCACACTCTTTTTCTGTGGACAAAGACTCAGCCTTCAAGAGACTTCTCACAGGAAAAGTTAAAATGCATACAGAAATATCCACAATAGCAAGCTAAGTGTAATCAAGTGGAACTACATCTAGGTGAGATTTCTCCTGGCTCAGCAAAAAAGAAATCTTCACCGAGTATTTGTGATTCTCTGAGGGACTGAGGGAAGATTTTATGTAAAGAGATGGACTGAAGATATGTTGAGAAATGGGAGTAGCCATGGGATAGCTGCAGAGATCCCAACTTGGCTAATAGTCAAGGATGTGAAGAGGCGTTCTAGGAGAACGAAGCAGGTAGCTCCATGTTACAGACCTGAGCTAGTCTTCCCTTGAACCTCAAGAGAATTCGCCATTATATGAAGCAAATGGGGTAGTTTTCTGGTCCTTGCAAAGTTGGTATGTTGCTATTCTTAATCTAGATGCACAGGAGGAGTGAGTTTGCCTGGTACAGTGCTTGCCTAGGGTTGTCTCCATTCTCTTTTGGGGACTCTACCTGAGAAAGGAAGGGCTATACCGAAGATGACAAAGAGGAGGAAAGGTCTGAGTTGAAGTGAGTGTTGTTTCTTCCAAAAATATGTGATCTCTTTTTGTCTTAGTCTCATTAACAACATAATTTAAAAAATCAGATTCCACAATAAGCCTGAGGACAGTTTCATTTAAAGTCTGAGGGAAAAACAAAACAAAATGAAACAAAAACCCAAAAACTAAAAAAGGAGCAAACCAAACCCAAAACCAAAACAACAGACAAGCAAGCTGAAGATTCCAGCAGCTTCCAGGAGGATGGAGACGAGGAAAAAGCATGCCTTTAAAATCAGATGTGTCAGTCAGAGAAACAGTGAGAGAGCTCCAAGTGTCAGAGAGAGCATACTTAGACTTTAGTCCAGTATCCACAAACGACTAAAGAGAAAAGAAAACATGCTTCATGCCAGGCCATGGATTTGAGTTCAGAGGGCACCTGTTTCCAGGATCTTGTTTCTTAGGACAAAGGATTACACTGGGGACACATGGTTAGAAGTGCAAATACTTCTATTAGCAAGCAAACAAGCAAAGCATGGTAGTAGGGTGAAGTGGCTGAAGGTTGCCACCTCTGAGCCTGAGAACCTGAGCCAGTCTCTGGGACTTAAATAGGGGAAGGCCATAGCTGTGTAACTGCCACATTTGGGCTACACCGTCTAGATCAGTGTTCTCAACCTGTGGGTCATGACCCCTTTCAGGGGTCACAGATCAGATATCCTGCATATCAGATATTTCTATTACAATATATAGCAGTAGTAAAATTGCAGTGATGAGGCAGTAATTAAATAATTTTATGGTGTGTGGGGGGTCACCACAACACGAGGAACTGTAATAAAGGGTGGTAGCTCAGGAAAGTTGAGAACCACTGCTCTAGATCCTTCTATTCACCATAGAAAAGATTCTCCTTGGTGAACTTTCCTCGTTTGAAGAAGAAGGGTCACTACAGCTGGAAATCCAATTAAATGTAAGTGTGTTTTGTCAAGTATAAATAATTATTCTAGATCTGCTATTGAAGATAATGCCAGGGCTCCCCCTGCATGAGCCATGATATTATGTAGCCTACCATCGACCATAAAATATACATAATACATAAAATAACAAAAAGGAAAAGCACTCCCCAAAATGGCGGTCGGCTAGTGGGCTGAGAATGAGCCCTTGATCCCTCCTCCCTAAGCTATACCTCCGTTACCATGTTCCTGTCTCCAGTGCCTTTTTTATTTTTATAACATGGAATAAACTTTAACTCCACATTCCTTAAGCTACCAGTTAGGTCATCCTAAAACACAACTGTATCAGTGTCACAGCCTGAAGGGTGAAGTCGAAGCTTTACTTTCTGTGGATAGCTCTTGTAGGGCCTTGAGCTAGCAGCACCTGGTTTCATGACAGTGTAGCTTGGCTTTTTTTATTTTTTTTTTTTTCACCCTCTCTATTTCTTAGATGACATCCAGGTGGAGAAGAGTTTCCAGTCTTCGGCCATCTGGCTTCTTGAATCTTGATGTTTCAGACTCCGGCCTCTACTTCAGCCTTCATGCTGTGACACTTGTCCAGTGTGCTTTCGGAAGGCCTCGCTGGTAGCTTAAAGGATGTGGAAATGAAATTTCTTAGATGTTATAAAAACAGAAAAGGCAGTGAAGGAAGGAACGTAGTGGTAGAAGGTAAGATTGCACATCATTCATTCATCCATCTATTCATTCATTCACTTGAGAGAAACACTGTGTGGACTGGGTACTGACTGGATGTCCACTACTGTGGCTATTTTGATGAGCCATTAACTTCGCAACGAGGAACCAGATATCAGCACAAACCCACATAGATTCCCTGAGCGATAAATTCTATGCTAGTCTCTCAAAGGATTTAGCAGACACAAATTCTTTTCTAGCAAGGTTTTGCATACTTAGAGCAGTTAATTGGTTGGTTGTATTTGTATATGGAAGATGGGCTTATTATTTCATTAAATTTGTGGCAGAGAAGCAGTATTTTAAAAAATGAGCTAAGCTGCCATCACACAATCTACGCCTTTTACCCCATCACCACCTGGTCTACAAATATAATCCTGTTGACTAGATGGGCATGCTATTTTATAAACCCTGCAATTTTGTTCTATCCCATTTCTTACTAAAGGAATGGTTTTGATAAAAATTAAATATGAAGCCAAAAAAAATGACGAATTTTCCATCCTGTAGGTCTGGGGTGCATAATTGCTACATATTTATGTATCTGTGCCCAATCCTTTTGTTCAATCTCGAAGAAAAAGATTCTCCTTGTGAATTTGAGGAAGGGTACACTACAGCTGGAAGTCCAAATTAAAAATAAATATTGAATAGAAGCCAAGAGGAAAAAGATGTGATCTTGTTACAAAGTTACAATAGTTCTTACAGTCTGCCATTGAAGATAATGGTGGAAGGTTATTATTCATCCACTAATCTGTTTAGCTCTTATGGTAGGCACTTTCACAAAATTTTGTTAACAAGATAAAAAAATCTCATTAAGAGCTTCTTCGGTTTCTCAGTTTTAAAATGGGACTCCATCTGACTTAAGAGAAGTTTGGGAACAATTTGATGATAAGCATAAGTGACTTCATTTCTTAAATTGGGATTATGTTTATTAACCAGACTGTCTCGGCTCCAGTCTGTTGGCTACTTCACATAGAGAACTCTAGGCTGGGCATACTTTAATCTTGGCACAAGGAGGCTGAGGCAGGAGGACGGCTGTGAGTATAAGGATAGTCTTTTCTACATAATGAACTCTAGACTAGGCATGACTATGTAGTAAAACCCTATAAACAAACAAACAAACAAACAAATAACTGACCAAGAGCTGAAACAAAACAAGAACAGAATTTCTAAGTTGATAAATCATTGAGATTCATTAACTCTGTGTCTCATAATGTGAGTCTCCACAGGACACTCTAAATTCGTGGTTTTTATCCTCTGGATCCCGACCCTTTGAGAGTTGAATGATCCTTTCACAGGGGGTGCCTAAGACCACTGGAAAACACAGATATTTACATTATGATGCATAACTGTAGCAAAATTTACAGTTATGAAGTAGCAGTGAAAATAATTTTATGGCAGGGGTCACCACATACCAGGAACTGTATTAAAGGGTCACAGCATTAGGAAGGGTGAGGACCACGCTCTAAGTGGTCTTATGAGTAACCAAAGGAGACACTTTACCTTGCCTTTACAGAGCAGAACTCGGTGTGAGCAAGCTTCCTGGGCAAGGTGCCCTGAGGACCAGGAGTACCAACTATTCTTTGTTCGGTTTTCTATTAGGGTGTGAATATGATTTTTGGGAGAAGCAAGAAAAAATAGTTGTAAAAGTTCCCAAAATGTGGTGGGCAACATGAAAAAGAACAAGGTGTGGAAATAGGCCGTCACTTTCACATTTGTAGTTCTAAAACTTTTTTAAAAAATATTTTTATTTGTGTGTGTGTGTGTGTGTTAGTGTAAAAACACGTGAGCGAAAAGTGCCCACTGAGGCCAGAAGAGGGCATCAGATTCCTTGGAGCTGCGGTTACAGATGGTTATGAGCTGTCCTAAGTGGACACTGAACTTGAGTCCTCTGGAAGTCCTCTTAATCGCTGAGCCATCTCTCCAGCCCCATTTTGGTAGTTCTGGGTGTTGTAAGATGAAGACCCACAGACTTAGAAACATGGCTAAGTTTCTTTTTAGTACCTCTCATTGAAAAAAAAAAAAAAAGAATTCTTCAAGAAAGTCTAAACTAAAATCTATAAAACTATAACTCACATGGGGACTATGGGATTTAATTGGGTTCAGACACCTGGAATCTCTATTCTTTTGTATGGTGGGCAGTAGTTAACTGCATTTTCGTGTTTAGGTTTGTTGGTCTTTTCTCTTGGCCTGGAACCCTCTAAGTTGGGACGATTGTCTTATTTCTCGTTTGTTCATCTACTACTCTGTATAGTGGACTCCTTTACTAGTTGCTAGTGCAAGGTCTATTGTCAGAGTCTTGGGAGACAAAACTGATCTAAAGGCCACAGTAAGTAGATGGACATGGGCTGTCCCTCCTTTGAAGACCTGGATGCTTCAGCCACTTTATTCTGTTCATGAACGTTCCTCCAGATGGCAGAGAGACAGTCCTTATCTTTTACTCTAGGTTCCCTGAGAAGGAATCCTGTCTTGATTTCTTCCTTTGAAATCAGGATTTCAGACTTGATGTCTCTTTACCATTTCACTAGTAGTATCCTCTTTGTGATCCATCATCTATTCTAGATAGGATGCTGGGAATGAGAGTTGGGTGTGTCAGTAACCTACAGTTACTGATTAATGATTTAAGTATTTAGATGTAGATATTAAGATAGATCATTTTTGGCAATCTTAAAATTTTACCTCAGAATATACTGTGGAATCAAATGCAGCCGAATTTAAGTATTTGTCTCTTAGAAATGTATATAATATAAATTAGGGGCAAAAAGGGAGAATTCTTTTGCAAGAAAGTTTAGAATTCAGAGGCTTAAGCACTTAGATTTACTTTATTTTGTTTCAAGATTGGTTTTAGTTTTGGACGGGTGTTTCTGTGTGGATATAGGCATGTGAGTGTGATTACCCCGGGAGGTCAGAAGAGGGCATTGGATCCCCGGCGCTGGAGTTACCAGTGGCTGTGACTTACTTGATGTGGGTGCTGGGAATCTGTAAAAGCAGCAAGTGCTCTAACCAGCACAATTTCTTAGTGTTCTTAATTATACATGGCTCTCTTGTATCCTTGATCAAAATCATATGGGTCTTTCTTCGCTGTTCTAGATGCCAATTACTCTGTATATGAATTCACTCTATTTGAGGCAATGGCTGGATATCTAGATCATTTCTATCATACCCTCTTACATGTCTCCTGAGCTCTGCTGCTGCGGTTGCTACTGTCATTTCCCTGGCACCATCTGTAGACTGATATTTTGCCAAGGAATTTGTATGGATTCCAAGAAAGAACCCAGCTTATTTAGTTAAGAGAAAAGAAAGAAACTGATCAATTCCTATTCTAGCCCATGCCCTCAGTCTCCAGTTTCCTCTCATTCACCCTCGTGTGGTGATATTCCTGGAGCTTTGAAATAGAATCAGATTTCCAGGCTGCACAATTAAGTTTCAGCCAAAAATTGCACTTACCAGAAATGCTCACAATCCTAATAGTTGTGAGAAATAAGACACTTGATTAAAAGGCGGCATACTTGTCTATATCTTTAATGTGCATTCCTAATGAGTCTTAGCAGGAGGCTGATTCACATGAAAACGCACAATTAGCCTATCCAAGTTTAACACACTATTATCTACACCCAGGCCCTCTCTTCATTACCATCTGAATGCACTGTTTTCTTTGGAGTTTTGTGCAGGAAACAAATCCCTATATATGACACAGCAGTTTCAAATTCCCATTTATCTGCACTCGCCCTTTGACAAAAGGCCCAAACAACATGCGCTTTGATGCATTAATTTCCAATCTCTGGCTATTTTTGAAATCGTAATGTAGTACGCTTCCTTTTTCCAAGGGACTCAAGTCAGTGCCCAGTGTGGAAGTGGATATAGCCAGGGGATTTGTTTGTTATTCCGAGTAGAGGTATACCATCTTTCCCAGCGTACCACAGCGGCTTAAGTCTGCTTGAAGGAACAGTGGAAATTCAGTATAATATTGCTTGGATTTGATGTTACTACTACCGTGCACAGCCCCTTACTGTAGAGTTTTGAATTGGGGGACTAACTAGATTCCTGAAATAAAACCCACAAGAATGAAAGTTTTATTGCATTCTATCCTGGATACCATTCTCTGACCTTTCATTAATTGTCAGTGTTTCTCTTATGCCATGCATTATGCCGTGCATGCCCCACGGTTCTGTCGACTGCCTCTGATATGCAAAACTCCACTTATTCTGCAGGCGGTAAAAGTGAAGGGCTGGAGAGATGCTGAGCGCAGTTCAGGGCACAGGCCTCAGGAAGCTCTTCCCTGCCTGTAACTCCAGCTCCAGGGGATCTGACTCCCTCTTCTGGCCTCTGGGGGCCTCTGCACGCATGTGCACACAGGTACTCACAGACACATGATGAGATTTTTTTTTTTTTTAAGAAGTAGGTTAGACCATGTAAGTGTTTAATAATTTCTTCCCTTTCACCACTACTCAGACACCTTTTATGGTTGACCTAAGTAAAATAAAACTTTTTTCCATATAAAGATCTCTTAAAAGTTTAATAATGACATCCTCAGAATTAAACTCTTTTTTTCCTATGCTAAACGTAGTTTTTACTCATTATACAATTGTGTACAGTGAAGGTTCACATCCTGCAACATGCATTGTCAGGCCAGAATCTGTGTCCATGTGTCTTCTCTATGGCTTTTAAACTCACCTTAGTTTTGGCAAGCCTTACTTGCTGAAACCAACTTCACCGATTGCTAGACTGTCTTGAGATTACAGGTATTGTGGGTTGATCATGCTTTTTTCTTCTGTTTTTGGACTGAGGATCTAAACTCAGGGCTTCATGTTTTTGCAGCAAGCCTTTACTATAAACCATATCCTAACCCTGTTTTTGCTTTTGAGAAGGAATTGCAGCTGGGTGTGCGCACATGCCTTTAAACCAGCACTGGGAAACAGAGGCAGGTGGATTTCTGGAGTTTGAAGTATCTGGTCTACATGATAGTTTAGGATAGCCAGGACTACCGAGAAAACCCGTCTTAATAAAACAACAAACAAAAAGCCCAACCCCAACTAACAAAAAAGAAAGAGAGTAAGAAAGAAAAGTGAATCAATAGGCCTTATTAAGCACTTAATAATTTTAGGACTATCTGAATGACAGACATTTTGCTATCGATACAGTAAAACAAACAGATATGACATGTGATGCCAGAGTAGGTAAAACTTACCTGCTGAAAAGTAATGCCAGAAATAATCTGCTAAGGGTGAGGAGAGAAAGGCTACTGAAGGATGCAGGATAGATCAGAACCCGAGTTCTCTGTTTCTTTCCCACTACTTCTCTGCTTATAAATTTTTCTCTCCGTTCCTGCACATGTCAGACTTCCTCTCTCCTGTTTCTGGCATCATCTGTAAGAATGCTGGAGCAATGTTGTCTGTGCTCCATTTTTGTGAAGACTAGTGATAAAATTATAAAGCTGGTAGTGGTGTGTTACAAACATCATCCAGGTTGCAGAATGTAAGATCTATGAGAAAGGCACATATTTATACATTTGAGCAAAAGCAATACTGTGAAATATGTATTGAAAACATTTAGTACAATAAAATACAATTATAATCATGTCAAAAATAAATACTTCAGAAAAAATTAAAAAAAAAAAAAAGAAAGTGTAAAAGATTTATGCTTGAACTACAGGGTTGAAGAAATAAGTCAATGCTAGAGTGCCTGGCTAGGTCTGGGTCTGATTACTAGTGTGTGGACACACACATACACACAACACACACACACACACACACACACACACACACAACTCCTTCCAAAGTTCCAAACCAATAAAAAAAGCAAATAAAATGTATAAGACATTGCTAAGAGAAATTAAAGAGGATCTAGATAAATAAAAAGTTTATCCGTGTTTATTGCTTAGAAGATTCACTATTATTAAAATGATGATCCAGCCATATCTGATATATATATATATATATATATATATATATATATATATATATATATCAAGAAGAATGGCCACCTCTACAAAATGATACTTTTGTGTTTCAAGGGTACAATCAAGATAGATGAATTGAATAATGTCAAAAATATTTGAGAGTAATATACCTAAGAAATGAATGTTCTTAATACATAAATATCTTTAAATTGAAATGTAAAAAAACCCATAATTATGAAAATGCACTATGGAGATAAGTAAGCATTTCTGCCAAGAAAGTACAAAGGGCTGATAACCCCAGGCAGATGCTCAGTATCCTTGGTAGAGGTACATAGACAAAGTCAAATGACATACTACTTCATAGCCAATACCTCAGGACTAGTTATTGGAGGTGTTGACAAGAATATGGATCATACATATATTGCTGGTGGGAATATAGGATGACATGCCTAGTTAAGAAAATAGCTTCAGAATTCTTTAAAATAAAATTGCCATACAACCCAGCATTTTAACTTCCATGTATCTGGTTATTCAAGAGAAATACAGATACTTGTCCACACACAACCCATCACCTAGTTCCCTTTCAAAGTGGAAACAGCCCATCCACTGAAATCAGTATAGGTAAAATTGGGCGTATCCAGGAGATGAGAATTTCAGCATTAAAATAAAAAGTATGGATATGTGTTACAGCTCAATGAAACCTAAAATGTCACTAGAGTTCATTGGCAGTCCAGTCTCTAGCCCAGCTGGTGAGTTCCAGGACCAGTGAGAGACACTGTCTCAAAAACATGGTGGTGGGTGGGAGCTACTGAGGATCACATCGATGTTGACTTCTGGCCTCTACACACTGGGAATAACTACCGCATTGTACATGTGTGTGCACATGAACATGCACCCTCAGAGAGAGAGGAGGGGAAGGGGGAGGGGGAGGGGAGGGGAGGGGGAGGGGAGGGGGAGGGGAGGGGGAGGGGAGGGGGGGAGGGGAGGGGAGGGGGGAGGGGAGGGGAGGGAGGGGGGGGAGGGGAGGGGAGGGGAGGGGGAGATCAATCATAAGGGATTTTAAACAGGAACTGTATTTCCTACTCAAATTCTGAACAGATTCGAAACTAAGTAAAATGTGGCTGCAAGTGGAGGCTATGACTTTGTCTTCATTTTTGACAAACTGACATTGTTATTGGACCTTGCATCGATGAGCTTCTGTTTATTAATATTGAATTCCCTAAACTGGATTTAGTAGCATACTCAACTACCAACACCGTAAACCACCAAAGGACTCTCCATGGGCCAGATCATCTGTGAAGTAGGAAGAAAATCTAGTAAAGGGTGGAGTGGAGGATGTGGGTGGGATACAGATGTGAGATTAGGAAAGTTCTAAATGTTACTGTGAGAAGCCAGGCTGTCCTTCAGTCCTTAATGCTTCTGATTGGGCGGGGGAGGTGGTGTCTCATGTCACAGGATTTTTTTTTTTTGTTTTCTGATTATTTTATGATTTACTGAGCCCACTGTCGTATACCCCAAAAGGAGAGTGAGGAGGTTGTTGAAAATGTCTTAGATTTTTATGAACATCAAAAATTACAGAAGTTGGCCAAGGATTTAAAAGTAATTTTTAGAATTATCTGCAACTCATTATCTGGGTTGCATATGCTCTTGGTGCTGGGAAAGATTAGTTAGTTCATTGGCCACATAGCTTGGTTGTCCCTGGGCTCTAGTCAGAATTCTGTAGAGTCATATTCTAGAGCAGAGGTTTTCAACCTGAGGGGAGAAACCTCTTTCACAAGGGCTCCATATTAAATATCCTGCATATCATTTATTTACATTAAAATTCATAACAATATCGAACTCAGTGTTATGAAGTAGTACAAAAATAATTTGTGGTTGAGGTCACTACAACATGAGGAACTGTACTGAAGGGTCACAGTATTAGGAAGGCTGAGAACCACCGCTCCAGAGGAGACAGGTGGAAACAGGAAGATTGACAGCAGGCCTGTACTGATAAAAGGAACTTTGAAACAGGCCACACATACATTCACAGTGTTGTGTAAAGGAAAACTCTTGAGTTTACAAAGGCCAAGAAAAAAACATAACTAAAATTCAAGAATAGGAAAAGAGATGAAAAATTTTTGCTTGTATTTCTTAGAATTTTCATAAACATATGCCGTGTGACACTATTCTGAGGAGATGTGAACAAATGTCTACTCACTTCAGATAGGGAACTGATGGACTGGTCAAAGTAAGGACACCACCAAGTCCAGTTTGGTGACCCAATGATGGTTATTGGGGTTGCTTATATTAATATGGAAAAGGGGTTATTTACAGAAGCAAAAATAACCCAAAGACAGCTGCATCATTACATTCCACCCCGGCATGGGTGACAGCAAATAAAAGTCTAGAAACCTGAAACACATGCATAGCATGCAAGCAACTCAACAGGTTAAAGGGTGTCTCCTTCAGGCAGCTAAGGGTCTGATCTTCTTGCAGGCAGCTCATCTTGTCTGTGTCTCTTCCTTGCAGTCAGGGTTGTCAAAGAGTCTCTCAACAGTCTTTACTGCTTATCTATGCTTGAGGAAAGGAGTATCTTAGGGAATCTGATCGGTTTCAGGGACTTCCTGAAGCCGTTGTTGTTCACTTCCTGAGTTTAAGGAGCTTCCCTGTGGGGTGGGTGTTTCACTTTCTCTTAGAACATTTTGTTGTTTTACCTTCTTTCCAACATTCTATATCTTGCTGAATTTTACTATGAGATGCAAGGTTTTATCTCTGCGGTCTGTTACACAACAGCAGGACCTCCTAATATAAGATAGAGATAGAGATTACTATGTGACAGTAGCTGGAAGTCGATGGATTGAGTGTGATGAGAGATATTTTAAGTAGATTACTTTTGGTTACTGCGTACGACTACCACTTTGTTAAGCATAATTATTTTCACTTGTTTTTATTTTAATGTGTTTGAGTGTTTTGCCTGTGTGTATGTAAATGTACTGTATATGTGCTTGGTGCCTGAGGAGGCCAGAACAGGGGACTGGATTCCCTGGAACTGGAGTTATGGAGTGTTCTAAGCCTCCATATGAGTTTTGGAGCCAACCCAGGCCCTCTGAAATAGTAGCAAATACTCTTAACTACTGAGCCATCTTTCTAGCCCCAGCATATAGTCCCACTTTGAAAAGACACAGTTCAAGCCAAGATGGTAGTAGATTAACATATGTGACATGGAGACATAAAAGGCATTGTTTTGGCCAAGAAAGGAGAAAGGAATGGGAATCAAAGGGAACAAGTAAGAAAAATATAAGGGTACATGTATGAAAATGTCACCATGAAAACCATTATTTTATATACTTTGTATGCTAACTTAAAATTAATTAAAATAGAGTTTTAATAGAAATATATGTACATAGATCACAATTCCTAAGCATGAGGTATGGGTAATTTATTTACATCCTTTAGGATATAAGTTAAAATGGGCAACTGCATGTACCCAAATAAAATATGGACTTATAAGTGGAAATTATATTGTAAAATATAAAACAAAAGATTAACAATATGTAATATAAAGGCCGTGTCTGTAGCTCTGTCATAGTGTTCCTTGCTTAGCATGTATAAGGTCTTAGGTTCAATCCTCAGTACTGCCAGGGAAAATAATGTATCACCAAGTTGAATTCTTCTTAGGGACAGTGGGAAAACTTCTACACCCAGAGCTACAGGAAAAACAGTGATGGCTTTTTGGACATCATAGAAGGTAGATGTCTGACAGGATCCCTCAAAGGCTATCAGAGCCCAGGGATTTTGTGAAGTGTGGCCAGACAGCAACAGGAGACTCTTTGTCAAGGCTGCATAGTCGGAACCAGTTGGAACTGACTGAGTGCTTAGCAGGGTGTCAGTTATTGCAAAAATGATTATCAATCCCTGGAGGTATTATTCACTTTTGTGTATTACTTGACAGTCGCACAGTGTCCTGGGACAGATCTATCTTTGGCAAATCATAGAGAATGATACTAATTATCCTCATTTCCCATCTCACTTCCCTGAATACATGAAGGACAGAACTGTAAACATCAGGATGACATAAGCAAGCTTGCATTTTTCAGCAAAAAAAAAGTGGAAAGCGAGTTTTACATTAAGATGTTGCTGTGGGGGCTGGAGAGACAGGTCAGCAGTTAAAAGTGTGCATTGCCTTTGCAGAGGACCAGGGGTCAAGTCCCAGTGCTCTCAGGAGGTGGCTTACAACTACTTGTAACCCTAGCTCCAAGGGATCTGATGCCCCCTTCTGGCTTTTCTGGGATCTCTACTCATATGCACATACCTATTCTCTCTCTGTGTCTCTGTCTTCCCTCTAAACACACACACACACACACACACACACACACACACACACACGGGAGGAGATAGAGAGATAGAGATCTTTTTAAAAATGTTACCATGGAAAGAACTACTTCTAGGGAGGACTTAGAGGTTTGAGAAACATGTTTTTTTTTTTCTTTTCTTTTCTAATATCAAAAAACAACAAAACAATACACACATACACACACACACCAAACAAACAAACAAGCAACAAAAAAAAAAAAAAACCAAACCAAAAACCCCAAACCAGGCAATTTGATAACCAATTCCATTTCATATCCCTTTAAAAATTCTTCATTGACTATTAGGTTAAAAGTATAAAAATATATTAAATTCCAAAGAAACATTTTCTTTACGATAATATGAAAGCACCAACCACCAAGTACACAAATTATCATTTTGCTAACCACTAAATTAAATTAGATGCTTAGGCAATGTGATGTTTAATCTTCGCTGCCAACTTGCTGGGTGTTAGAATCAGCCAGGAACCACACATCTGGGTCTGTGTGTGGCAGCACATCCAGAGAGGCTAAGAAGGGAAGGCTCTGAATGGCGGTGGTACTATTCTGTGGGCTGGATGCTGGACTGAATAAAAAGGATAAGTGAGGCTGGGCAGTGGTGGCACACACCTTTAATCCCAGCACTTGGGAGGCAGAGGCAGGCAAATTTCTGAGTTCGAGGCCAGCCTGGTCTACAGAGTGAATTCCAGGACAGCCAGGACTACACAGAGAAACTCTATCTCGAAAAAAAACCAAAAAAAGAAAAAAGAAAAAAAAAAAGAGAGAGAAGTGAGCTGAGCACTGATGTTCATCTTCCTCTGCCTCCTGACTGATGCAATGTTACTCCCGGCCTCATGCTCTTCCCACAATGATATCATCCCTGCCTCATGCTCCTCCCACAATGATGTCACCCGCCCTGCCTTCATGCTCATTCCTCCCACAATGATGTCACCCCTGCCTCATGCTCCTCCCACAATGATGTCACCCTGCCTCATGCTCCTCCAACAATGATATCACCCCTGCCTCATGTTCCTCCCAGAATGATGTCCTCCACAATGATGTCCCTCCTGCCTCATGCTCCTCCCACAATGATGTACACTCCATCATGGTCTATAACTGTTTTAAGTCAACCATGAACCCAAATAAACTCTTCTCTCTTTACATCGCTTCTGTCAGGTATTTCGTCATGGTAAGGAAAGCAACACAGCCAATGGTACTATAAAATAATGAAAGTCAAGTCACAGAGTGGCTGGGCGTATTTGTAACACACACAGTTCTGATGAGTTTCACACTTAGAATATGTGAAGTTCTTCGAAGCAACGTAAAGACAGATGTCACGGTAATCATGCGGATAAGGGTGTTAAACAAGCATCTCCATGGTTACTTATATAAAAACTTTCTGTTTTGTTAGTGACCAGGGACTTTAAGTGCAACCGACCGAGATGATACTCCATATTTAGATGAAGTACATGAACGTGGCTTCTGATAGAGGTATCAAACGGGCGTCATGACTTTTGAAGAAGCATTTGGGGTTGGGGAGATGGTTCGGGAAAATGCTTAGTGTACGGGTAAGATCTAAGTTTGGATTGCTAACCATGTTGAAAGGAGGAGAAGAAGAAGGATAAGGAGGAGGATGGGGAAAGAGAAGGAGGAGGAAGGGAAAGAAGAGAAAAGAAGAGGCAAAAAAAAAAGCAGGGTATGGTGGTGTGTCTTTGTAAACCCCAAGCTAGAGTGGCAGAGACAGGCAGATCTCAGGGGCTTGCTGACCTGCCAGTCTAGCCAAAACAGTGATCTTCCAGGTTCAGTGAGACTCGTCATCAAAACCAGTGGTAGAAGGAGACTAGGAAGATACACAAAGTTTGTATCTGTCTTCAACAGACATAGACATGAGCCCTGTATACAAACACATGGACACACAGACCCATCAACATGCAGAAGCAGAGACAGGGATAAACATCTAAAGCATTTAGTTTTTTCTTTCTATTAAATTCGACCACACCCAACTACCTGAACATTCCACTGTAGTTAAAAATTCAGCAAAAATATTTCCATACATGTCAAACATAGATACTCTCACACTGGAACATTTGATCCAAATAGCTGGAGGTAGGTAGATGCATCCCACATGTTCATCAACTGTGGAGAGACAGAAAATTGCATTGTGGTATTTTCAACCTCTGGGATAGTCTACATAAAAGAAAAAAAAGGAGATCTTGTAACAGATATGTAAATGACCCCATGGGTTGTAAGTTATTGCATATTTCTTTGTATTTTTCCTTGCAATAGTTCCTTCTTGTGTTTTAGAAAGTATTTGTTCCCAATACCACCAGTGTGTCTCCCCAGGGTGCTATCACTTTGGGTGTCGCTGTGTCACCCAAATTTAGGGGATTTCTATCCTGCTTTGGACACTTAGCTGCTAATATGAAGAGAATTATTTTGGAATTTCTCAGTTATACAAAATACTTGAAGAAGTGACATCAAAATGCATTGGGGGATGGGGTGGAGAGACATTGATAGGCCGGAGGCAGACATTTCTTTATAACCTAGTGTGTACGTTTCCTTTCTTAGCTGTACCATTGTAGGATGAAAGAGCAGGAAATGACCTGAGATTCAAGATGTGTCACAGAATAACGATTTTCTTAGGTTATCAGATCACTTTGATGTTGGAGCCAAGAAAATGAACAAGACAGATGGCTTGTAAACAGGCCTTGGAAGGATATGATTGTTACCCAGTGAAAAGACACAACCTTTGTGCTGCCTGCTTATTAATATTTTCTTACCTGTAACCCCAGCCAGTGCTAAATTTTTCCATTTACTTTGTGAGAAGCCTTCTTCTGTGCAAGTATTTCTGCATCATTGGAGAAAGGGTCCTGATCTAATTTCGAGGATACTGGGCCCAAGGAGAGACATTATGACATCTTTTCTATGGGTTTTGAAAAAAAAAAAAAAGTATTGTTTTAAGAAAAGCTAAAAGGGCCCCTAAAACCACATTCTCCATTCCCATGGAGGAGGGAACTATGTTTTGATGTATTAAAGAATGAACAAGAAGCTTGGTAGATGGGGATTGGGTGTAAAGGATGTTATGTATGGGTGATGCTTGGCTAAAAGGATTCACAAAATGTGTCACTTCTCCTCACCCGCTTCATCTCATGCATCATGCTGTCTAGGCTCAAGATCTCATGAGATGTGACAACACTGTACAGAACTTCATAGTTCCACAAACCCTCGTGTTTTCTCAGACAAGGGCATTGGCTACGACAGTAGACGGTGAGTTAGTATGTTTCTAACCACCGAAGTTAGATGTATTCCCCAAGGAAGAAGAGGAACTACAACCGAGCACTTCTGGGCGGGAAGCAGAAGCCATGTCAGCTTCCCGTGACGTCACACTGTTGTGTGTAAACCCTTTGACCTTAGAGCTAGTATAAATTAAGGGAAAAAAAAATCAAACATTCTTGATATAGTCAAGAACATGGAGGAGTATTTTTTTCTTCAAGCTTTATTATTTTTGTTGATGGAAAAAATGTGTAGTATTAGTTGTGCATATGTCATGCTGGTCTGAGGCACATGCACATGGTGTAATGACTAAATATATAATAAATGATCAACTTACAAAGTCAATTTTTAAGAAATTCAGATAGTCCTCTTTCTGTTTTTCTATCTCTCTGTTTCTTTTTCTTTGTGTGTCTTTCTCTGTTTCTCTTGTGTCTCTTGTCTCTTTGTTTCTCTGTCTTTTTCTGCCTTTCTGTATTGTCCTGTCATCTGTCTCTCTGTCTCTGTCTCTTCTCTTTGTCTCTCTGTCTCTCTGTGTGTGTGTGTGTGTTCATACCATGGCGTGCAAGTGGAGGTCAGAGGACAACTTGCAGGGTCATTTCTCCTTCCATCACTCTTGTCCTGGGGATAGAATTCACTGGTGATGTGATAACTTTTTGATAAGCATACTCTCTCTCATCTTCCAGAGCTATAAAAAGATGATCCTGCCCGGGGAACTCTTACTTAAAGGATGAAACACGGTTGTTTTATCTCACACCAGGATAAGCACCAGTGGCTATCTCAGGCTGTCCTTTATCTACACCCTGGACTTCCTTACAATATGTTTTAGTGGTGGGGTGTAATGAATAGAGCTGATTGCTGTATAGGAGGCACACAAAAGAGCAGAGATGTAACAGACCAGGAAGGCAGACATGTGCTATTGGGAAATTGAATAATAAAAATAGTCATTGGAATAATTGAAACAGATGGGCCTGACATGAAACAGAACGGTGCCAATGTAGAGAAGGCTGCATTTTTAAAAAGCAGTATAGAGAACCGTATTTATTTACCAAAACATTCCATTTATATGGAGATACGCACAGGTGCAGTAAAGTTCATTTTTCAGCTATGATTACAAGAGCTGATTTGTGTGCACATTAGAAAAAAATAAACATTGCTATAAAAGTAGCATATACATATATACGTGTTAAGTAATCATTACAAAAGAATTGACAAATTAAGATTTCTATCTTTTTAAGAGGTCAAAACATAGGTATATGTATATGTGTATATATATATATATATATATATATATAAAAGAAGCATGTCAACAAGGGCGAATGACCTTCAATATCTTTGTCTAATTGTGACCCTGGATTCTGTAGAATAAGTCAATGAATTGAGTTTCCTAAAATTTATTTAATATTTATTATTTATTTATTTATTTATTTAGTGTATCTATGTGTTGGGGTAGGTGCGTACATGCTATGGTAGACATGTGAAGGTCAATAAAGCATTAGTTCTTTCCCTCTACCATGTATATCCCAGGAATCAGACTGAGGCTATCAGACTTGGCAGCCAGGCGCCTTTACCTGCTGAGCCATCTTGCAGTCTCTTGACTTAGTTTTCTTATTGAAAATCTTGCTTGTCTCTGGCCCACTCTGTTCCTTCTTGATCGTATATTTCTGCTTTTGGCTCAGGTCTTATATTTGCATTCACAATGGACTTCCGTCCTCCTATTTCCTTGTCTGGATCAGAGCTCTTTCTGTCTCCTCTCTGCTTCGGGTTAACTACTAATTTGCTCTCTTGGATCGTTACTGTTTGGAGGATCACTTTGGGTGGTTCACTTGGCAACTAAGGCATGAGAAACTTCCAGGTAGTGTACTTGTTGCAAGTCAGATTCAATCTGAAGCATAACTTCTTTAGGACATTAATTTCCATTTATTCTTCAACTCTAATTGGTTATGTGCACATCATGAATATTTGAGAAGAGCCTGGTGGTCAGACCCCTCTTCTAGATACCGTATTTATGGCTCGGATGGTTAATTAAATGTACCAACTTGACTGGGCTGAGGGATGCTCAGATAGCTGATATAGTGACATGCTTTCTGGGTATATTCTGTGGGTTTAATTAATGAAGATTATCCAGGAGGTTAGCAAGGAAGAGAGATGGGAGTGGGAATAGATAGAAAGGGTGTTTAGCCTGAAAGAATGAGTTCTGGGAATCAGATCAGAGCAAGGGGAACGTGGAACGGAGAGGGCTTAGACAGCCATGAGAAGTCTAACTCCCCCTAGGCAGATGTGTTAGTGTAGTAACAGCTGTCAGTAGGGAATGGCTGCAAGAAGCCCTGGGAGAGAATGGGTTTCAGGAAAGTAAAAAGGCAAGGAAAAAAATTTCACAAATCACAAAGTGGGTGCGGGGGGGGGGAGGGGGGGGGATCACACGTGGGGCAGTTTGGCAGAAAAATCTTGACTAGGAATCAGACTGGAGCAAGGCCAGT
This sequence comes from Mastomys natalensis, assembly GCA_021653895.1. Lineage (NCBI taxonomy): Eukaryota > Metazoa > Chordata > Mammalia > Rodentia > Muridae > Mastomys > Mastomys natalensis. The sequence continues at coordinate 42,658 of JAJTUV010003555.1, forward strand.
ATGTTCTATTCTCTCTCCTTAGTCCATGTCCACTTAGCAGTAAACAAAGCATCAAGTTTAGCGGGTGCTTGGTGAGCAAACGGAAGTTCCAGTTTCTATACTGGACTCTGGCTCCTTTGTAGGAAGTTGGGGGTAAATGTTTGTTCGATAATAATCTGTGTTCTGATAATCCTGTTAGGAAAGATCTGTGTCTCCCTCCATTCCGGGGAAACACACTTAGGAGAACCGCCGCTGCATAGTGAGACCAACAACTTTCTGTAAAGAATGAACATCCGCATAAGAGGCTCTAAATACTTGCACAAAGCTATCTCCACATTGCACGTCGCTTCAGTTTCCTTAATTGGAAAGGAATTCCAGTCTGGAAACTTCTTTTTCTTTTCTTTTCTTTTTTTTTTTTTTTATCAACTCTGGGGCAGATGGCATCATAAGGATTCATGGACCACAAGCAGGATCGATACTGTGCTGGAATAACAGGACGGGCAGAGTCACTGCACAGACGGAGTGTCTGTGTCTATCAAGTTCACATATTGAAATCCTTGACCTCCAGAGTGATGGTGTTCGGAGATGGGCTGCTCAGAGGCAATCAGGTAATGCGAGTGAGATAAAATTTGTAGGCGGTCATAGATTTAGACTGGATACCTGCCCTGACCCCAACAGACCGAACCAATACAGAATTTAAATGTAGTAGATGAGTTTTGGTAACCAGAGAGTGTCTAATCAATGAACTAGTTAAGCTGTAACCAACTGGCTGGTTGACTACAGTTGTAGCCGCTAAGCTTATTTCCACATTTTTCTCCCATGTGTCTGAAAATACTCGTCATGCCGGCTGGAACTCTCCAACTGTGCTGCGGTTCTGGGAGCTACTTGATGTGCGAATTGCATTTGGCTTGATTTTGCTTTGACCAGGTGAACATTATTAAGTTTGATTGATGTAGAAGATTTCCCTTAGATGTGAGGTCAGAACTCTCATGAATGGATTTGTTCTCTTCTAAAAGGAGGCCAGATGTTGGCTATTTCTCTCTCTACCATGTGAGGACATATCAGGGGGTGGAAGTTTTCAAAAGTGACAAGGTCCTCCTGAGAAATAACGGGTGTTGGGGGTGGGGAGGGGGAAGGAAACCCTGGTGATTATGGTGCTTGATGACGAACTCAAGCTAAGACGGTACCTAAAGAAGGTCCATGTAGCTATATTTGCCATAGAAAATGCATTTAAGTGCTTAAATCGGCATTAATGTTTAATTAACAGTATAATTCTGTTCCTTTTGGGGAAGCAAAGCACTGGAACTTTTTTATTTGTTTCGTTTTTGAAATGAACAAAGTAGTAAAGGCTCAGTTTTAATTTTCTTTCTTTTTCTCATTTATTAATAATTTATTTACTTGACCTCCTGATTGGAGCTTCCCCTCCCTCCTCCTTTCCCAGCCCCTTCCTCTGTTCTCCTCCCTTCCCTCCGTCTACGTACCCCTCCCTTTCTTCTCAGAGAAGGGGAGGCCTCCCATGGATATCAACCCGACTTGACATATAAAGTTGTAGTAGGACTCGGTGCATCTTCTATTGAGGCAGACAAGGATGTCCAGTTAGGTGAAAGGGATCCAAAGGCAGGCGACAGAGTCAGACACAGCTCCTGCTCCTGCTGTTAGGGGGTCCCACATGAGGGCCAAGCTGTACATCTGTTACATCCATGTAGGGGGCCTAGGTCCAGCCCATGTGTGCTCTCTGGTTGGTGGTTCAATCTCTGTGAGCTCCTGTGTGCCCAGGTTAGTTGATTCTGTAGGTTTTCTTGTCATGTCCTTGACCTCTCTGGCTCTTTCAATCCTTCCTCCCCCTTATTCCACAAGATTCCTTGGAGTCTACCTAATGTTTGGCTGTGGGTCTCTACATCTGTTTCCATCAGCTACTGGGTGGGGCCTCTCTGATGACCTCATGTTTTGTTTTTAAGCGTTTTTTTTTTAGTAAGTAGCTATGGCCACATACCATCCTGTATTTGTACTGTGTGTCTTAAACATGGAGTAGGGGTAGTTAAAGCTAAAATTAAGTATATTTATTAAAATTTTGCTTTCACTCTTTGCCACACCTATAACTTTCTAACGTAACTGAGAAAGGGGATTAGTACCTGTATCATGTCAAGCAAGGAAAAAATGATCAGATCTGCATATAAAGCAGAGAGAGGCATTAAAAAAAATGATGTCAATAAAAGTTTAACAAATTTATTGTTGTTGTTATTGTTGTTGTTGTTTATGCATGATGTATGTGTGTGAGTGAGGGCTCTCATGTGGAGGCCAGAGAACAACTTCAGGAGCTGGTTGCCTTCTACGACCATGGATTCTGGGATGGAACTCAGTCTGTCAGACTTGTGCAGATTTACTCACTGTGGTGGCTGATCTTGGTTGGCAACTTGGCACACCATAGAAAAGGGAACCTCCACTGCAGAGTTGCCTTTACAATACAGGCCCGTGGGAATGTGTGTAGACACGTTTTCTTGATTGCTAGTTGGTGTTGGAGGACTCATCTCACTGTGGGCGGCACCATTCCCTAGGCGGATGGGCCTACCCTGTATAAGGAAGCTAGCCTGGGAAAAAGCCAGCAAGAAGCACTTCTACATGGTTGTTGTTTCTTCTTCTTTCTTCTTCTTCTTCTTCTTCTTCTTCTTCTTCTTCTTTTCTCTTCTTTCTTCTCCTTCTCCTTTCCTTCTCCTTCCCTTCTCCTTCTCCTTCTCTTCTCCTTCTCCTTCTCCTTCTCCTTCTCCTTTCTCCTTCCTTCTCCTCCCTCCTCCTCCCTCCTCCTCCCCTCCTCCCTCCTCCTCCTCCTCCTCCTCCCTTTTCCTTTTCCTTTTTCCTCCTCCTCTTCCTCCACCCCTTCCTCCTTCTTCTTCTAACTTCTGCCTTGCATTCCTGATTTGGTGGCCCTTGATGATGGTTTCTAACCTGTAAGCTGAAATAGAGCCTTTCCTCCCCAAGTCTATTTTGGTCATAATTCATTTATTTACTTTACCTCCTGATCAGAGTTTCCTCTCCTTCCTCTTCCCAGTCCCTTCCTCTTTCCTCCCCTCCCTGTATGGCCCCCTCACTTTCTCCTTAGAGAAGGGGAGGCCTCTCATGGATATCAACCCACCTTGGCATATCAAGTTGTAGTAGGGTTGGGTGCATCTTCTATTGAGGCAGACATGTTTACCAAGGCAACAGAAAACCAAACTAGAATAGCTACTGAACCATCGTACTGGCTCTGATGCTTTTGTATTATGTATAATTTATTTATTTCATTAAAAAAATGTCTTTCACCATAGATCGAAAGGACAAAGGCCACCTTTACTTAGGGTAAATGGATACATATTTTGTAAAAAGGTACATAAGATTTTCAATATTTGTTTCCAGATTTCGTTCCTCTGTAATATAGAAGATGAAATAAATTACATTTAAAAAGTAAGTAGTTGTTATTTGAATGATGGGCAGAGAGATTCACAGCTGTTACCCAGGTATTTGTGAGGCAGAGGCAGGAGGATTGTACATTTAGCTTTGGTTACCAAGTGAGTTCAAAGCCAGCTTGGGTTATTCAGTGAGATTTTGTCTAAAAAAAATAGTTGTTTGATTTGCTTATAGTCACAATTCCTAAGTTAGCCACTATATGCAAACTAGACAGGGCCTTCTGCCTTACTTTGTATATCTTGCAGTAGTTCATACAATTTTACCTTTCTATACCTTGATATTATAAACTCTGCCTAAAAATGTTTCTGTCTCTTGTGACAGGTTTCAAGCATGCCTTACCTGCAGCCTTTTCCACAGGAGCTTTCCCTTTCTTCCTGCCTGACCTTGGCAGCTATTTGTTATCTCCTGTGAGCTGTGTGTGTGCAGAGCCTAGGCTACCCTACTTCTGTGAATGGTGTCCAGGTGCACATAGACCCCCACACACATAACTGCAGTGTGTATCCACCCATCTGTACTAAAATTGAAATTATAAAATCAAAACTTAACGTTTAACATGAAAATAGTCATTAAAAACAAAAGAATCTGGGACTGAAGAGATGACTTAACACTTAAGATCTCTGACTCCTCTTCCAGAAGACCTGAGTTTGATTCCCAGCACCTACATGACAGCTCACAACCATCTGTAACTCCAGTTCCAGGGGATCTGACTACCTCATCTGTCCTCAAAGGCAACAGGCATGCCAGTGGTGCGTAGACATACATGCAGGCAAACACTCACATGCATAAAGCAAAGAAGAAAGAGGCCCCATAAGGTTTAATTTTTGATATTTAGGTAAAACCATAATGTAATAATTTGAGTCTATTCGCGACACCATGAGGAAAGCAACAATCCCAACCAACCAGAGCCCCCAGGGTCTAAGCCACCAGCCTGGGAGCGCTTAGGGAGGGACCCACGGCTCCAGCTATATATGCAAGGGAGCTATATATATAAGTAGGAGAAGAGATCCTTGGTCCCATGAAGGCTGGACATGGGGGGGGATATTCGAGGGTGGGGAGGTGAGGTACAGGGGAGGGTGGGTGGGGGTACACCAACGTGGAGGCGGGAAGAGGGGGGAAGGGATAGTGAGTTTCTGGGAGGGAGGGGGGGAAATGGGGTAAGGAGAGAACATCTGAAATGTAAAAAATAAAAAATTTTTCAATAAAAAAAAAAAAATTTGAGTCTATCAGTGATACAAGATCACAAAGGCCTTTCTGAGGGGGAGATAAATATTTGAGAGAAGCCCCTACAATTTCATGTTGTGTATAGGATTATAAATGCTTTTGAAATCAAAACCCATGGCTGGGTGAACACAACGTGTAAGAGGAAGATGGTTTTTCACATTCTTCATTCAATCCTGAGACATATACGTGGGATTATTTTACTTTCCTCAACATGCTCTGAAGACACAGCTGCTACAAAATGTTTGCTCAGCCCTCTCTTTTAGTGATCATCTTCCCAACGAAGTCATAACTTTTAAACATATTGCTTTTATTAATTTTCTTCTTTGACTCTTTCATTCCTCTGTCCACCCCTTTCCCCTTTACCAGTCCCTTCTTGATTTATAGCTTCATTTTTGTTTGTTTATTTGTTTGCTTTGGGGTCCACTGAATTTAACCAGGGCCGTCTGTTTGGATCCTGTCGGCTCACTTGTGGGCCTAGGATTGAAGACAATGCCTGCTTTTCCTCCAGACTCCATCAGTAGGCGATGGTTTAGCAGTGTGTGTGTGGAGATATGGGCTACTGAGCCCCTCTCCTTCTTGACTGGTGACAGGTCCAGTTTTGTGCAGGATCCCTGCAGGCAATGGCGACTGAGTGAGACCGTGGTGGGAGTGGCCATGGGATACCCAGAACATCAGACTTCACGGCCCTTCTCCCTATTTGTTGGCTAACACATTCTCTCAGCCTCCTCTTCTACAGCCCAAGCAAGGATTCTTAATCATTTCAAATGTTATGTTAGGAGTTCAGTGGTGGATAGAGGGTGCCCTATTCCCTTGTGCCCAAAACATGCCACTCAGCACATTTTTAGGATCCATCATGGTCTTGTGGCTCATCTGTAAGTATTGATGAGCATGATTTAAACTTGAAATTGCTTTCTTTGTTGGTGTGTGTATGTATGTGTACATGTGTGTACATGTGCACCTATGTAGGAAAATGAGCTGTTTCTTTTTGTTTGTTTTTGTTTAGACAGTCTTTCACTGAGATTTGGATTTCCAATCAATCCAGGCTGGCTAGGAAGGCTGGCTTGGGAGACTCAAGGATCTTCATGTCCCTTACTCTCTGAGGTTACAGGTGCATATCCCCAGGGGTAGCTTTGAACATAGGTGCTGGGGGATTGAACTTAGGTCCTCAGGTTTTCCAGGCAAGCACTTCACCAACCTAGCCAGACCTAAATCCCGAGGGAATGAACAGAGAAACCAAGTATGATCGTGTCTATATATAGCTATGAATCCAAGAAAAGCCTTGGAGTCTGGGCTAAACCTTGCAGGAGAGAGAACTGAGAACTGAGCTTATATACACACAGTATCCTCTACCTCAGGGGTAAGCCAAAGCTTTCTAATAAAAACAATTTAGAGTTCAAACACAATTCTATTGTGGCAGAGTTAGCTCTACGGCAAAGGTGGGGAGACAGAGGGCTATTGTTGCCCAGAGCTTCAGAGGTAAATTTAGGGGAGTCTCTGAGGAGAGCCTTCAATGAATGCAAACTCTCATCTGTATTCTTCCCTGTTGTGTTTTTGAGACCCTGTTTTGTTACTGCTAACAGCCGCGCAGAGCCTATCAACAGGCGTTCCTCAGGAGGATGAGGCTATGCCTTTATCTTTGGAATTGTTCTGTTCATCTTGAACTTTAAACTGTCTCCGAATAATTAACTTGATTTGATGCCTTTTTACAAGAAGGTAATCCTCAAAACTCTTAATAGAGCAGAAAACCGATAACAGAGAAAAGCAAAGATAATAAAGGATTGCTGTTAATTTTCTCATATTTTACGGAGGACAAAAATGATAAGATTGGCCTACTCCTACAGTTGTTTTCTGTGTATGCAATACATACAGGAATATGGAAATAAACAAAAGAGAAAAAAAACAATAAGATTCAAAAATAGTATAGTTTTATGTGGCCTGAAAAGGTTAGTCTTTTGGCTTATTGGTTTTATTTATTTTGTGAGATGATCTGACCTTGAACTCCCTATGTAACTGAGGATGACCTTGACTCTTCCTGGCTCTGCCTTCCCAGTGCTGGGCTTACTTGTGTGCTACTCATCCTGGGTTAGGCTCAGGGGCTTTAAAAGCAATTTAAGCAATTTTATTCATGCTTATCCTTGGGATATCAATGATTGTGAAAACTATGCCTTGGGAGTAGGTTTGATAAGAGGTAGAAATAGTAATTTATAGATGACTATAATGATCCTGCTTAGTGTTTAGTAACGGAAATAGAAAAAATTCAAGCCACACCCAACAGGCTTTATTGCAGTTCTGAATACTTTGTTATTCAGATAAGGGATTTCTGAGAAGCCAGCTATTTACAGGAACAGGTTGCCACCTTTCTTCCCATTTCCTGGGCTTGGCAAAGTTCTGTCCTTCATGTATTCAGGGAAGTGAGATGGGAAATGAAGATAACTAGTATCACTCTCTATGATTCGCCAAAGATAGATCTGTCCCAGGACACTGTGAGACTGTCAAGTAATACACAAAAGTGAATAATTACCTCTAATGATTGATTCATTCATTTCTCTGGCTTTTCTTCCCTCCCTCCCTCCCTCCCCTCCCCTCCCTCCCTCCCTCCCTCCCTCTCTCTTTCCCTTCCTCTTTTCCTTCCTTCCTTCCTTCCTTCCTTCCTTCCTCTCCTTCCTTCCTTCCTTCCTTCTTCTATTCTCTCTCTTTCCTTGCTTTCTTTTCCTATCCATTCACCAAATAATACATAACCACACCCCATCTGGTATTCCCTGCCACAGGAACAACCAAGATCTGATAGGGAAAGACACACATTAAACAAATGCCTCACAGAACAGTAAGATGAGCATTAAAGCAGCGTCTGAAAAGGAGGTCCTCAGCACGCAGACCACCAGATCATTGTCAGATGAGCTATGTCCTTGCCCCGTTCACAGTACAGTGCTTATGCGTCTGAACTCCACCATCAGATTTGCTTTTGAATCCCTTCACCACTGATGAGCTGTGTGACCTGTGGGTAGCTCCAAGGTATGGATTGATTTTAGAATTCTTAAGGAAGGGAGACTTAACAAATCCGTGAGATGTTTAGCTATCTACTTGTTTCTCTCTTTCTAGAGTGTGAACTGCGACTCCTAGGATGTTTCCAAGATCATTTTTCCTTTGCCCATCTCTTTACTTTTCTGCACCATTTGTCTTTTTCTTTTGACCCCATTATTCTTGTCAGACAAAAGTGTCTGTGGTGGTTTGAATAAGAACGGCCCCCATACACTCGTGTACTTTAATGCTTGCTCATAAGGGGTGGTACTATTAGGAGGTGTGTTCTTGTTGAAGTAGGCGTGGCTTTCTTGGAGGAAGTGTGTCATTGTGGAGGTGGGCTTTGAGGTCTCCTATGCTCAAGCTACGCCCAGTGTGGCACACAGTCTCCTTTCACTGCCTATGGATCTGTAGAACTCTCACTTCCTTCTCCAGCACCATGTTTGCCTGGACATTGCCATGCTTCCTGTCATGATGATGAACTAAACTAAGCCAGCCCCAATTAAGTGTTTTCCTTTATAAGAGTTTTTTTTTTAATAAGAAAAACTTATAATGTTTTTTCTTTATAAATGGTGTCTCTTTACAGCAATAGAAAGCCTAACTGAGACAGTGTCTTTGCATTATCCACTGTAAACTCCCGCAGGTTCACCTCTCTCTTCAGCTACTGATCGCTTCATTGCTCCTTCACCCACTATTCCTGAAAATATGCTTATGGTATAGACTGGGGTCTCACATTTTCTCATCTTATGTTTTTAAAAAACTCTGCTGCGGTAATAGTGAAAGTGCTTATTGCACAAGCCCAGGGGAACAGAACTTGGATCCCTAGAACTCACGTAAATGTCCCACTGGCTTGTAATCCCAGCCTTGGAAGGTTGAAACAGGAGATCTCCAGAGTAAGCTAACTAAGGAGACTAGCCATGTTGGTGAGAGACCCGGCATATACATAATGTGCGAGAGACTGGTAAAATCTGGTTTCTGTCATCAACCTCAGGCCTCCACATGCAGGCATAGTGCTTGAATTTGCACCCACATACATGAAAACATGCACAGACACGTGTCACCACTCACACACACATAAAAATGGAAAGAAGGAAAATAAAAGTCTTAGTATACCAGGGAGAACAATGTGATTTGAGAACTGTCATTATTGACCTAAAATTAAGTTAGTTTTACAGTAATACAAATAAGAATACAAGAATAGAAAAATAACGTCATGAAATTGTCATAAGCATTAAAGAGCGCAAGTTTCCCTTCATCAGATAACTTTTAAACAAGTGTTTTAGCGCAGGTATAATTGTGTTCTGTGCTCTTTCAGTAGAAAAGGCTCCTTTGTTTGGATGGTAAATAATGATCTTTTATTTCCCCCAGAAGACTGAAAACCCCACATTTGGGTGTATAGCCAAGCTTGAGACTGACCAGCCTACAACATCATTCCTTCTCTTTAGAGAAATGAGATGAGGTGAGGAAGTGGCCAAGGCGAGTTATGTATCCCTAACTTAAAGCTCCTGTCATGATGGATCATGTAGAATGAGGACTGTATAGAAGGTAGGTATGACTTACCATCGGTTACTGAGAAACGAAGCCTGCTACGAGGACCTGAAGTAAGGTTGGGATATTGACCATCAAGACCCCCCCCTCAGTGACTCATTCCTCCAGGGAACCTCCACCCCTTCAGACAGCATCAGGAAGGGAAGTGATCAAAGAGAGACTGTGGAGGACATTTCACATTCCGAAGCCTTAAAGTTAAAAAGCAACGATCATTGCATATACACCAGTGTTTAAAGTTGTGTTTTGACTATACTATAAGAAGCATATTTGATGGTATTCCCCACCCTCAGAGACACACTCTACGTGCAGTTGCAACCATCGTCACAAACTGTAATGTTATGTGTTGTTCTCTGACATTTTCCATGCTGTTCTCTTTATTCCCATTACAAATGGGATTCTGGTTATAATAGGCTGGGTTGGTTTCATGTCACAATCTGCAATTTGAAAAACAATGCCTTGTCTTCTGTGAGCTACCGAGAACAAGGCAAAGCAAGGATTCAGGTCAGCTGTTGGGTGGGGCAGGGGGTGGTGGCAAACAGAGAGTGCCTGTAATACAGAAAGCAAAATTGGGTGTAATTTTGGTGGTAGGCTGAAAACCATGTTTACTAGAAGAAGTTCGTTTTGTTGCTTTTCTCATTGCTGAGCCCAATATCTGACAAGAAGTAACCGGAGGGAGGGAGGGTTTGTTTGGACTTGTGCTTTGAAGGTACAATCCACCATGGTGGAGAAAGAAGGGCAGTGGGCTCTATGGTAACAGGATCGAGTGGTACCTGCTTGCTTCCATCTTAACTGCAGAGGACCGGAAGTAAGGTGGGATGTCAACCATCAAGGCCTGCCCCCTCAGTGACTCACTTCCTCCAGGGAACCTCCACCCCTTCAGACAGCATCAGGAAGGGAAGTGATCAAAGAGAGACATTTCACATTCCGACCATAACGAAGTTGAAATGAACCATAGAAACTATGGGCCACTGAATGAACAAAAGAATAGTTCAGGATGTAGCTAAAAAGAACACAAGCCACACACAAGGTCTGCTAACTTAAATTAGGTCATTATTTCTGGACAGATTGCATGCTTTTGCCTACAGAAAGCAGGGATTTAGTGTATACATGTTTATCCTGTGTTTATGGAGTAATCTAAAAATCTCAGAAATACCTTGTGCTTGAAATGATCCTAATATTTAGTACTTACTCATTAGTATTTTATAACCTCCTGTGTCTAACACTGCTAAAGTACTGAGTCTGGGAAGTGAAGGCCAAGAGCGGTCACCAGAGTGATAACCGTGATGGCGGCGCTGTAGCTGATGTTTGCCGAGTGTTTTCCGCCTTTCCATTTCTGTTTTGGAACAGCCGTCAGTGAGTCGGGGGTGCTGCTCACCGCAAAGCTGAACATGGCTGTGATGAGTTGGTCTACTCGCATACTGGGGCATCTTTGCATTTAATAAGTTCCCTATAAATGATGCTGAAATAATCTAGTGGGGAAAAAGCTGAAATACTGAGATGCTTAGACAGTAAAGCTTGTCCTAGGCAAAATAATGAGCTGGTTTTAACAGCCCCTTTGTGGCAGGTTTAGCTTTTCCTTCTCACACAGGGGTTGAGATGTTCAGTTTTATTTTATGTCTTTATTAAGGTCTAGGAAAGTGAATTGGTTTTCTGCAATTGCTGTACACTTCTTTCTCATTCAAATTTTTTTTTAAAGGTCGCTTTTTGGGGTACAATTCTCTTTAGAGAGAGCAAAATTAGAACAACGTGTTGGAGACAGCTTCATGCCCTTGCCAGCGAGGACGAGTGCACATTGGAGGCGGGGTGTTCCCCTAGGTAGCATGACTTCAAGGGAGCTCCTTAGGGCAGAGGCTGAACCTCCAGGGCTGAGAGCCACCATCTAGCGCTTCTAGCTGCAGGCATGTTGTTTTTCAATGAATGATGCTGATGGATTATGATTTTCAGAGAGGAAACTAGAGAAGAAGCCAGTGAAGCCAGGGACAGGACTCAGAAAACAAAAAGGAGAGAGGGAGGGGCACAGATAGGAGAGAGGACCCAGATAAGAAGGAGGGGCCTCAGATGGGAGGAGCCCCAGATGGGAGGGGCCCAAATGGGGGGACGGGGCATATATGGAAGGGAGGGGTGTAGATAGGAGAGAGAGCTCAGGTGGGAGGGAGGGGGCCAACGTGGGAGGGAGGGGTATAAAAGGCAGACTCGTGGCTGTTTGCCTGAGAATGCCTATGAATATCTCAAGTTCTTTTCTGAGGGAGTCCTCCTTCATCTCTGTCAGATCTATAGGTGAGAGAGGAACAGTGTTTTCATTCTGTTGATTATCCATTTACATCTGATGAGAGTCTCTTGGGGTTGACACCCTACTTACCAGTTCTGAACCTCTCTCATCTTGGCTTAGGAGGAGAGAAAAATTCCAACAGCCAATTTTCTCACTAATTCATTCTTTGTTCCCCATCCCCAACAAGCAGCTTAGTATCAAATGGAAAAACTGACAAGTGGTTGTATGCTTTTGGGAGCAAAACGAGGTAATAAGCGGAACTTGGATAGTGAATGGACCTTCCTGGTTCCGGTGTACGTGCTAGGTCAGCAAGTTTATGAGACCGTCTTTCTAGTCTTCCATTATAGAGAGTGACAAGGCAGACTGCATGGTGACGTTTTGGAGTAACAACAGGAGCCATTAAGAGGAAAAAAGAGGTACCGGTGTTAGCATCCATGGAGGCTTGCCCTGATCATCAGTATCCACGGAAGAGTAGTTCTCAATCAGGACTGATCTCCCACAACTGCAGGTGTCAAAACTATCTAAGAATATCTTCTTTAATAATATCTAGGTTGCTTACAATTCACAGTACTACGTAGATGCTAGGTTGGTCCTGTCTGTTTTCCTTAGTGCTCTCTATTTCTGTTCTTTCAATCTGGAGCTCACCAATTGCACAAGGCCAGCTTCTTAGGGAGCCCTGGGTATTCTGTTGTTTCTAACTCACCACTGCCAAGATTACAGGCTTGGGCCATCATGCCTGGTGTGTGTGTGTGTGTGTGTGTGTGTGTGTGTGTGTGTGTGCTGGGGATCTGAACACAAGGTTTCATGCTAGTGCAACAAACTCTTTCCTGACCCAGCCTTCACCTCAGCCCCAGCACAAGAAAACATTTGTACATGTCCAGCACAGATTCTGTTTTTACAAAGTAGCTACAAACCATTAGATTTTCTTTACCTTTTAACTCACTATCCTCCAGGGACCAAATGGCCTACGTTCTAATCTTAGCTTTAGCCTCAACAAATCATGTGACCTTACGCTAGTGCTCAAAAATTTGCTTCTCAATCAGCAATAGTTTGAATGGAGTTTTAAAATCACGTAGACTTTTCGAAATTTCTTTTTTAAAATGTATGTCAGGGCCGGCGGTGGTGGCGCACGCCTTTAATCCTAGCACTTGGAGGCAGAGGCAGGCGGATTTCTGAGTTCGAGGCCAGCCTGGTCTACAGAGTGAGTTCCAGAACAGTCAGGGCTATACAGAAAAACCAAAACCAAAAAAAAAAAAAAACCTTACACACAGGTCTCTCAAAAACCTGTGAAATGGATTTCTGTCTACCAGGAAGAGTCACTTACCTCCCTTATTTCTTTCTACCTTGGGACAATGGGTTTTCTACTGGCATTTATCTGTGGTTATATACCAAAGCCCATAATAATCACCAGGCTGCTTGTCTCCCACTAACATGTACCTGCTACCCCAACCTAAGCCCAGCTCTCTAACCCACTGGTTTTTCTCACCTCTACAACTCCTTCTCCACTATGGCTAGCTTCCGGACAATTGACCTACTTGGTCCTCCCTAAACCCAACTCCTGTCCTCCCGTCCTGACCCAAGCCACTGTACTTCTCTCTGCTCCAGAGAGATGACCTTGGCCATCACCAGGTTCTGCTCTGCTCTCTGTCCTGGAGAGGTAGCCATGGCAGCTTTGGACTCCCCAAGATGTCTCTGGCTATCCTCTCTTCTATATTTACAATAAATCCCTCTTCTTTTCATCCATGGAGTAGTCCAGCTTGGTGGTTTCATAGCCCCTCCGATTACACTCATAATGTGTGTATCTCTGAGGATCAGTTCAAGGACACCTTCCCTACCCCAAGGGTATCACATATTTTATCTCTTTTTGGGAAGCTGAACTCACTATCTGTTTTATCCTTTGGACAGAAAATTTGATAAAGAAATAAAAATATGTCCCATGGCAGTCTAATCCTAGTGACTCTCAGAATTCATTTTTGAACTTCTTGTCCAGAGGCATTTTTCTAAACGGCTTGGTACACAGGTTGCAAAGGATATCATGAAGAAAATCAATGTTGGTCAGGAGCCAACACATGGAGAAGTCAGCCAAGAGAACTCTGGAGAAATAGAATCAAGGAGCCTGGTTCTTTCCCCTTCCCATCAACTTCTGATTATGTGAGTCTGTAAATTCTCTTCTTGGAGCAAAACCACCCTGAATGTCTTAGTTACTGTGAACTGGGAAAGAACCTGTTGTCAGAAACAAAAATGAGTAATGTTTTTTTAATGTGATCTTGACAAAATAAAATATTTCTAATGGTAATGACTTAGATGTGTGTAAAACTAACACAAGACAATGTGTGTTGTGGAAATAACTTGACATTTTTAACATGAATGAGTTTAGCAAAAATTAGGAAGACATGCTGTCTTTCTTTCTTTCTTTCTTTCTTTCTTCTTTCTTTCTTTCTTTCTTTCTTTCTTTCTTTCTTTCTTCCTCTTTCTTTTTCACGGCATAATGGTCAGAAGGTTCATATTACACAGATTCCCTTGCTGATCGGTTGAGAATAGAAAGACATGTTTTCAGGATAGCTCAGTGGTTAAGAGTACTGGTTAAGGGGGGTGGTGAGATGGCTCAGTGGTTAAAAGCACTGACTGTTCTTCCGGAGGTCATGAGTTCAAATCCCAGCAACCACATGGTGGTTTACAACCATCCATAATGAGATATGATGCCCTCTTATGGGGTGCCTGAAGACAGCCACAGTGTACTTATATATATAATTAATTAATTAATTAATTAATTAATAGCAAGTGGGAGAAGGGAAGGGGGAAAAACCAACCCACCATCTGTGACTTCAGTTCTAAGAGATCTGATGCCCTCTTCTGTCTTCATAGGCACTGCAGACACACATGCAGACAGAGCACACATACACATAAAGAAAGCATGTTGTTATTTTCCATGTTGTCATTTTCCATTCTTTCAGAATATGCCAGACCTTCGTGGTAGATGTTTGAAAACTTCAGAAGTCTCCCAGTGCAGTTGTAGCACCCTCTCCACATCATCAAAGTAATATTTAGGATTAAAACTTGCAGACTATGGGGAAGATCACACGTCATGATAAAGCCTGCTCCTTCACCTTTTCTGTTTTGAATACAATTTCACAGAGTCCTAAAACACAGATTCTAAATTAAATTATATAGAGTAAGGTTTAAACTTGAGTTCTTTGGCATAAGTTGGAGCCATGGTCCAGAAGGCCATTGTAAATTATAATGGTGGTGGTGACTGGCCAGTATTTCTGTTTGGTAATAACAGCCAGTGGGCGTGGTACTGAGTAGAAGAGAGAATACGGATTGCTTTGCATGCTTTATTGTTCTAACCAAGTGCTTTTTCTGACTTTACTTGTTAAAGAAAAAATTTGCTGTTTAATGATTAAATTTATAATAATACATTTATAGAATTAAAACAGCAAATATGGATTTTAAAGATTTATTTTTATTTTTAATTATGTGGCTATATGCATGAGAATTATGTGTCTGTGCGTGAGTTTACGCACATGCAAAGAAAGCGCAGGGGTTCTTGGATACAGGAAGAGGGAATCTTTTTCTGGAGATGGAGTTACAGGTGGTTGTGAGCCCCTTGACATGACTACTGGTAACTGAACTCTGGTGGTCTCCAAAAGCAATGTGTGCCCTTACCACTGAGCAATCTCTCCAGCCCCCAAATAAGGCTTTTTATAATATTGGTAATTAATGGTAAGATACTGAATTCCTATAGTCCAGAGTGCCATGCTCTAAGATGTATTTGGAGACTCTATTCATTCATAAAGAAGTACTGATTTATATGGACAATGATGTTAATTATGTGCACAGCGCTTTACAGCAGATCTCTAGAACTTTGATTGTTTGCACACTCAGGAGTCCCATTAAGATACTAAACTGGAAGCTGTACTATATATACAAAGAACCTTTAGGGTAAAATGAGAGAAGAAAAACGTATATAAATAAAAGAAGAGTGTCTTTCTCAGTCTCTACATCTTATCTTTTGAGACACGTCCTCTCATTCTCAGATTAGCTAGACTGGCCAGCAAGCTCCAAAGATCCATCTGTCTCTGTTCCCTTGTGTTAGAATTACAGACACATGGACATGCCCAGATTTTCTGTATGGATGCTGGAATCCTTAATGCAAGTCCCCAGTTTGCATGGTACACACTTAACTGATTGAGCTGTCTCCTGGCCCTGCTTGTCTTTAGTTTGGTTGATCTTTCCATTATTGAAAATGGATATGAATTTAATGGTTACTGTGTTGCTGTCCATTTCTTTCAGTTCTCTGGACATGGGCCTCATATATTTGGGACTTCTGACATTAGGTAGGAATATGTTGTAGTGGTGATTTCTTACCCCAATAAGCCCATATAAAAAACATACAATTAGTTATTATATTTGTGAACTATATGCCTAGATTGGGCAGATCTGTCACTATACTAATTTATTCCCCTGCTATGAGACCCCTTGCTATTTGTGGCTTCTCCAGGCCATGTGGTTCTGCTCCATCTTCCTCCTCCCTCCTTCTTCTCTCAGATCTCCAGTCCCACCTTTCCCTTCCATTGCCCAATCATTGGCTCTAGCCTTTATTTGACCAGTCAGAATGGGGAGAAGGTTCAGTGAGAAGGATTACCTGAGTAGGTGATTTACTCCTCATGGCACAGGGTGGGAGTGGAGAGTGGAGAAGGGGGGTCAGCCCCTCTTGAGGAAGCAGAATTAACATAAAAATACAAACAGCAGCAGGGCAACCCATAACATTTCCCCCTTTTTGTCCAATTAAAAGGTTCTTATGTCTCAGATATAAATTGAACACAATTCTCACAATTATGCCAATGGTAAAAAACTCATGCTACAGTATGTTTATACTATACTATACTATACTATACTATACTATACTATACTATACTATACTATACTATACTATACTATACTATACTGTATGTTTACTATACTATACTATACTATACTATACTATACTATACTATACTATACAGTATGTTTACTATACTATACTATACTATACTATACTATACTATACTATACTATACTATACTAATCTTCCTTTTCATCATCCTATAATGGCAGTTTTGACTTGGTCTATAAGCCTTATATAAATAATACTTTTATTCCCTGTTTATCGCTTTCATGGAACCCATTTCTCTATCATTCCATTTTCAGATATATTATCGTTCTACTTAAAATAAGATTTTTCTTAACAATCTTCTTGTTTTTAAAGAGAATTTATTTATTTTATGTACCCTGGTGTTTTGCCTGCATGTACATCTGTGTTGAGGGTGTTGGATCCCTGGAACTAGACTTACAGACAGTTGTAAGCTGCCACGAGGGTGCTGGGAATTGAATCCTTGTCCTCTGGAAGAGCAGCTAGTATGCTTAACTGCTGAGCCAGACTAGTTTTTTCTATTTTTTTTCAAAAAATATTTTTATCTTATTTTATGCATTTGAACGTTTTGTCTGTGGTTATGTGTGTGTACCACCCATGTGCCTGGTGACTGCAGGGGCGAGAATCGGGCCTTTTGGAACTGGAGTTATAAACAACCGAAGGGTTTTAAGCCCCATGTGGATGTTGAGGATTGATCCTGGGTCCCCAATCCATTTCATACCCTCTTTTCCCAAATACCTCAAAAGCCTAATTTATGCTGCCCATGGACTCCTGGGTATGGAGCCATCCACAGGAGCATAGTTGACCTACTAGGGGTAATACCCTCAAAGAGAACTGATTCTATCTCCATGCAGAAGCTACAAATAGTCAATAACTCTGCAGCTACTGGTTGGGCATCTCAACTCTCCCTGAATGGTCCATGCAGCTACAGGTAGGGGTCATGACTCCCCCTGCGTGCTCAAATGTTGAGTTAGTTGTGATTCCTTAAGCTCTTGACTTCCCTTCCACAGTCTTCTTTATATATCATATTTTGTTTTTCTTGATGTTTTCTCATCAATACCTTAGTCTACCTTCACTTTTCTATGTTACTTTCTATGTATTTTTTTTTTTATTAGTCTCGCTCTATGGATTTGAAGACTTGCCTTCAACGTTGCCAGTTCTTTCTTCTGCTTGGGCAAGTCTGCAGCTGAGACTCCCTAACGAATTTCACAGTCCAGTTACTATATTCTGTATCCCAGAACCTCTGTTTAGTTTCAGAAGCAGTTTCTATTTCTTTGTTGATGAGAACATCAACATTTCGTTCATGTGCTGATTTCCATACTTAGTTTATCTTTGTTCTCTTGGTGCTCACTGTGATTCTTCATGGTGATTATTTCAAATCATTTGTCAGGCAATTCATCTTTTTCTTTTTTATTGGTTTCTAGAGACTCATCTTGTTGAAGCAACCAGCTTCAATAAGGACTCAGCTTTTACCAATAAGCCCAGCTATTGCTTATGGATGCTGCACAAACATCTAGGTATGTATCTTTTCTGATATTATATGTCCCAGTTAGGGTTTTATTGCTGTGAAGAGACACCATGATCAAGGCAACTCTTATAAAGGAAAACATTTAATTGGGGCCTGGCTTATAGTTTCGGAGATTCAGTCCATTATCATCTATGTGGTAAGCATGGCAGCATCCAGGTAGACATGATGCTGGAGGCAGAACTGAGAGTTCTACATCTTTATCCATAGGCAGCAAGGTAGGCTATCTTAACACTAGGTGGAACTTGAGCATATATGAGACCTCAAAGCCTACCCCCACAGTGAAGCACTTCCTCCAACAAGGCCACACCTACTCCAATAAGGCCACTTCTCCTAACAGTGCCACTCCTTATGGGCCAAGCATTCAAACGCCTGAGTCTATGGGGGCCATACCTAGTAAGACTACCACGTTCTGTGTATGGTTTTGTGTATATAGTTCTCCATTTAGAAAGGTTTCCATGTTCCTTGGTATCACAGGAAATGCCATTCTTCATTCCCGAGCCTCTCAGATACCCAAAGCATGCCAGTTCTGCTAGGATTCCGAGTCATGTTAGTCAGAACCAGTTTCTTACACAACTCTCTGAGAAGACATAATGTTGGACACATATTCTGCACTTCTCTTCACCTCACGGTGAAACTGTAAGTTAGCTGTTGGCTTTTGATTCTGCTGAGCTGGTCTTCTTTGTCCTCTTGAAGCTCAGACGGAGTGCAGAAAGGACACTTGTACAACAGTAGCTCTTCTTGGCTTTGAGGTTGCAGGGGTCAGTATGATGCCTTCGTTGATGTCTGAAGTCTTTCTAAAGGCTTTTTGTAATCGTGTTGTCGTGACGTTATTGCTTCTGTGGGGAGCACGGTCTGGGGCTTCCTGGGATAAAGTCTTCCTGGTTACATTCTCTTCATATAGCGAGTGTTTTTATAAATGTCTCCATTGCACACTTGAAAGGTAAGATCTTTTTAAGACTAGAGCTCTACTCCTGAACCTGTTAGGTCAAAGTTCTGAAAGTCCTCAAATGAGACCACTGAGAACAGCAAGAGAGGCATGGTGGGAGGGTCTTCCAGATGATTGGCAGATGTGTTCTCACCATCTCACAATTTTAAACACCCTTTCCTCTTGCACGTGGTTGATATAATGAGTTTACCAGCTGTCATTGAATGACTGCGTTCTCAAAGTATCATCAAAGTTGAAAAAAGTCATAGCCTGATCTTTATAATTGTAATATCTGCTGATGAGCACACACGTAGTAGGACTTGAAAGGTATTACCTTTCAAGGTAACGCACACACACACACACACACACACACACCAATAAATAAATAAATAAATAAATAAATAAATAAATGTAATAAAATTTTGAAAATTCCTCTTTTCAACTCATTTGCACTTTGTTATATACTTTATTAATTTTTTCCCCTTATGATTAAATATCGACAATTCCTGAAAATAGCCTTAAGGTTAAGGATTATGATGTCACAAACAATTAGATTAGATTTTGAAACAAAATTGTTTCGGTGTTTTAGTTCATTTCCTGTATTTTAACACCTTGAGAATAGAGAATGCTACCGAGAAAGCTGACATTTGTAAAAGCAAATGGAAATGAGAGAGGAAAAAAGACAAACAAGAGATTGCTAAAATGTCCTTCAAAGAAGAGCAGAAAGAGGGAAGCCTGTGGAAGGAGAATGGGAGTACTGAAATGGAGTCTATGTGAGAGTTAAGTGATAAATTTGGACTCAGAAGCCCAGCTCCAACAGCATTCACGAGCAGAGGAGAAAGGGTTTGGATGTTTTATGCAGAAAGGAAGGAAACACTTTAGTTTGAGGTTGATAAAGTGACCTGGAGGAGAGAGAAGGAAAGAGAGAAAGTTTAGTGTCATATATGTAGTAATATTTCACACCCAAGAAAATAAAATAGTGGGCAGGAGATTTTGATAGGCCACTATCAACCATCATTATTACCCATTAAATGCCACTGTACTGTCCTGGGCATCAGGGTCAGCTTTCCCAATTTGTAGCAATTGTATCCATGATGATGGACATAATTGCCGGACCAGAAGAACAATTACCGCTTTTCTTACTATTATTACAGGGATTCAGGCACCGTTAATTTTTAATTGTTATGAAATGGTGAAGAATTCTCTAAATCTTTCTTATACTCACTTTCTTTTCATTTTTTAAAATTAGACAAATACCTTGAATTTAATGCGAATGCCTATTTTACAGTACATTTGCTTGTTCGGATTTATATTTTATTTTCATTCATATTTATATTTTGGTGTTTGTTTAGGAGATATTTTTTTTTTTTCCAAAACAGGATTCATTGGAGATTCTGATTACGGTACATTTTCTTACTTTTATGTAACTTGGTGTTCTATAGGATAATTGCCATTCAAATATTACACTTAACATAGCACATACAGTAACATTATTTAGTCTGAAGCCACTACCTCTATTTTTCAGATTTTAATTGACTAAAAAATTTTATATACACAAACTTCACCTAGACACTTTTATAGCACATTTTTTGTCATTTTAAATTTCTAAAAACATAGCTGGGCAGTGGTGGCGCACGCCTTTAATTCCAGCACTTGGGAGGTAGAGACAGGCAGATTTCTGAGTTTGAGGCCAGCCTGGTCTACAGAGTGAGTTCCAGGACAGCCAGGGCTATCCAGAGAAATCCTGTCTTGAAAAACCAAAAAAAAAAAAAAAAATTAAAAACATATAATCCACGTGTAGTAAACCCTGTAAGAACAAGATTCTCATTATTACTACATATTTGAAGTGGTGCTTGTCACAGGCATCTTTCCATGTATTGTCCTTTTATGATAGAAACAGGAGGCTGGGGCTTTGCTTTACTTTCCTTGTGGACTGTACAAAAGATTAAAGGAAAGTACAACTATGGGTCATTTGAGACAGCAGTGTGAATCTAAGGACTAAGCTGGTTTTCTGTATGTGAGGGTCTTGTCTATTTCTAATGCAAATGAGAACCACATTCTCTTGAAGAAAAAAATAAATGTGTCTAACCCATACTTAGCTATATTGATATACTGCATGTTTTTGTGCATTTCACAAAGTTGCACAAATATTTTTGTGATTAAAATTTTTTGGAGGACAAAAAAACAGACCAAGAAAACAAAATATATGCCATTTGCCTGGATGGAAAACTTAATATTTTAAATATATATTCCATCTCTGAGTTCATGTATAAATTTGGTGTGGTTCCAATAAGAAATCTAATGGATTTCAAGCAGCACCCGACATGCTATTTCTTCAGGAGAAGAACCATTGGTAAATTTGATTCCATTAAGATAAACAATATGTGGAAAGCAGTCCAACAGAGTTAAATATAAGTGATAACACAGGAAAAATATTTCTTACTGTGTCCCAGGGAAAGAAGCAATACACAGGACTTTCAAAGAGAAACATTTGAAATATTTAAGAATATTAATGGACTAGAGAGATGGCTCAGCCATTAAAGGCTAGGCTCACAACCAAAAATTAAGAATATTAATAACCTAATTAAAACAGAGAAAGGATCAGAAAAGACAATCCATACAAAAATGAAATATTGAAGTTCAATAAACATGTATACAAACATCAATTGTGTATTGTTTTAGCCAGGGTTCTCCAAAGAAACAGAACCAATTGAACACACACAACACAACACACACACACACACACACACACCCCTCCTGTCTTAGTTAGAGTTTTACTGCTGTGAGCAGACACCATGACCATGGCGAGTCTTACAAGGACAACATTTGATTGGGACTGGCTTACAGGTTCAGAGGTTCAGTCCATTATCATCAAGGTGGGAGCATAGCAGCGTCCAGGCAGGCATGGAGCAGGGGGAACTGAGAGTTCAGCATCTTGTCACGAAGGCAAACAGGAGAAGAATGACTTCTAGGCAGATAGGAAAAGGGTCTTAAAGCCCACGCTCACAGTAAACACATGTTATCCAACAAAGCCACATCACCAAACAGTGCCACTCCCTGGGCCAAGCGTATTCAAACCACCACACCTTCTATTGGTTCTGTTGTTCTTTCTCTCTCTACATATATACATACATATATGCATATGATTCATTATAAGAAATCAACTCATATGTTTTTTAGGCTGAGAGTCAGGAGTCTGCTGTATGCAATCTGGACACTCAAGAAAGCTGGTCCTACCAATTTTAGCACAAGCTGAAGACCTGAACCAGGACTACAAACAGTATAAGCCCCAGTGTCTGGCCAAGAGAAGACTAAGATCATACAGTTCCAAAAGAGATTGAGAGGGCAATCTGGTTTACTCCAGTGCTCTCTGAAGAAACAGAACATATAAAATGTATATATGCACACACACACACACACACACACACACACACACACACACACATAATTTGTTTATTATAGTGGCTTACAGGTTTGGCTACTTCAACAATGACTGTTTCCTAATGTAAAGGCCAAGAATCAGGTAGTTGTTCAGCTCATGAGACTGGATAGTTCAACAGTACTAATTTGATGCTGGAATCCCAGAAGACTCCTAGAGAGCTGCTAGTCTTTAATCTATGCTGGAATTTTAAAGAAGTAGCTTTCAATACTGGCAAAGAAATGACTGCTTCAGCATCAGGATAGATGAACTTGCCAGTGAGAGGGAGGATGAACGGGTACAAAGCAAAGCCTCCCTTTTCCTTGTCCTTTCACGGGGCCTGCCACCAGAAGGTGTGGCTCAGATTTACGGAGGTTTGTCCCAGCTCAAATGATCCAATCAAGACTTCATAGGTGCGTGCAGCTGCTTGGTTTTCATTCAGTTGATTCCAGATGTAGCTGAATTGGCAACCAAGATTAGCCATTACACTGTCTAAGTTTTCAGATCCTAATCTTATCTAGAAACACCCTTACAGACATCCTGAAATAATGTTTAACCAGCCAGCTGGGCACCCTATGACCCCATTAAACCTTCACATGTATTTTTATCCCAAGAACTCATTGGCATGCTTTTTCATTGAGTGCTTTTTATGGAACAGAAGGGCTATTTACAGAGCTTGTCATTAGTGAGTGTGGGTAACAGCTATGTATTTTGAGTTCTAGTGTGGATATTCAGCCACTGGCGCTACGGAGGAGAATTTGGTAGCACGCGGTAAGCTTTAGTTATGTGTGCTTTACGATCCTGCCATCCTTCCTTAAGGTGCCAACCTCTGTGATCAGCAGTGGAGAATGAGAAAGTAAGGGACAGTTTTATGTCATTTTTGAAAGAATTACAGATATGATGCCCTGTCACAGAGTAGTTTGCAAGGCATGCTATGATATGCCAAGAGCAACCTGAAATATAGAGTATTACATTAAAATAAAAAAAAATTAGCATAGAATGTCATGTGGATTTATAAATGCCTCAGGGTGTCTAGGAAGGACATCACAGACAACAGTGGCTCCCTAGGCAGGGTCTGGGAGTATGGGTTGGTGGGAAAGAACTCAACTGATTTTTTTTCTTTTAAAAACCTGTTCTTTCATAACTACATATACACTCACATGTACATAAAGTACTTTGAACATATCCACACCCCACCAGGCTCTCTTACCTTTCTTTCTTTCTCAATGAATGTTTTCTTCTAAATAAGTGACCCACCTATTTTCATGTCTTCTTAAACATTATGTTTTCTTGGTTGACAGATAATATTTGCATGAATTTATAAGGCAAAATGTGAACTTTTGGCTCAACTATAGGAGCACAATGACTAACTTTGGCCATTAGCACATTTATCACCTCAAATCTTATTTTTCATGGTAAACATCAAGACCCTCTGATATATCACCATTTTAAAATTTAGATATTGTGCAATTTACTTAAAATCAGCAGTGGCATCAAACATTTATTCTTCAAGTAAATGCTACTGAAGTGTCTAGTCCAGAGGTGGGGAGGTTAGGAAGGATGACCTCCTTCTGAGGGATGTAAAAGCTCCCTTCATGAGGTGGCTTGCTGAGGTATAATGCCACTTGAAGTTTATGAGACTGGAGGTTGGTTTCTAGATAAATTTTCTAATTACAGGTCTGACAAGCCCTAGGATAATTCTTGGCTCTCTGTGCAATCAATAAGGAAATGCCTTCCTTTGTGGGGCTCATACCAAAGATTGATTTGCTTGGTCCCCTGCCACTCTTATCTGGTTCCAATTGTTGAATCACAATCCAAATACTGAGCATTAGACAGAACCTCTTATTATGGGATGGTCTAGGAAAAGTCTTATCTCTGGAAAGAAGTGTGTATGTGAGTGTACCAATCATGAGCTCATGAAGAAGTCATTTCCCTGCACGGGGTTAGGATTTTCATGGTGCTCACAGGAGAAAGAGAAGGAAGCAGGAGAGAAGGGCTGGAGAAGGAATGGACTTTCGTTTTCATATTGTGGAAATTGATACGTGGTCATTGGTTCCTGCAGATAGGGACTGACTGTTAATTTGAACACAGACTCTTACCTACCTGCACAGACTTCACACACTGAGGAAAAGAATAAGGCATGCCTTCAAAAAGGTCTCTCGAGATCCCATTCAGTCATTTATTTCTCTGGCATATTTTAAGAACAGGCATTGTCCCAAGTCATGCAGAAGTTGGGGGGTGGGGGTGCATGTTGAATGCCTCTTAAATTCTGGGTCATAGACTGACATAGAAAGTAAATGTAACATAAAATGACTGTGAAGTTTAAAAGCTATGAATAAATTCATCAGACTTTAGATAGAGAACTCAGATAAAGAAAAATGCCAATCTCAGAGAAGAGTGGAGAGAGGAGCCTTACAGACAGCGGGAACAGCTTGTGCAGATGCCCTAGGGAGAGTGGGCGGGAACCTGACACGAGTCCATGTTGTTCAAAGAGGGAGAGAGCAATTTCAATCTAGATTTTGTTTTATTTTTCATTTATGTGTGCCTGTGTGTATACTACCTGTGTGCAGGTGCCCATGGAGGCCAGAAGAGGGAGTTGGTCTCCTGGAGATGGAGTTACGGGCAATTTTGAGCTTCCTGGTGTGGGTGCTGGGCATAGGACTTGTGTTGGAACATGGTCCAGGAATGGAACCGTGTGAAGAGAATTCTGAGTGCTTGTAAGAGCACCCCAAGAAGACAAGAGTCTTGTGACCTCGGTTTCCTCTAACAAGAATTGTTCTTGGAATGTGTCTTCCTGCTCTTCCCAGGTAGAGCAGACAGGAGTGTGTTTGCTTCTGATTACTCATTATTACTTGCTGGTGTTTTTCAATTAAATGTTTGAATTATCCTTCATATTCTTCTATGGAAAAACATATTTTTGTTTGTTCGTTTTTGTGTTTTGTTTCTTTTCTTTGCCACCTGTGGCTCATTCTTGAACTTTCTAGCCCAGTGGGTGGACTTTCCCTCCCCTAGAGGCTCTCTATATAATGTCTCTATATAATCCAGACATCTTGGTTCTCTTTCTCTGTTTCTCTCTGTGACTTTCTCGGTGTCTCTTTGTCTCTCTGCCCCGTCTCTGCCCCTGTCTCTGTCTTTATCTGTCTCTCTATCTCTCTGCCTCTCTCTGTCTCTCTCTATCTCTCACTCTCTTATCTCTTTCTCTGTGTGCACATGCTCTCCCTTTCTCTTCCCCCACCCCTACCAGTCTCCTTGTCTGCATGGCGACTTCCCTGGCCCTGTTCCTTGGGACTGGTAAATAGTCTGAAAGCTACTCCCAAATAAACCTGCCCCTTTTTACTTTTAATTTGGCTTGAAACCTATTAATATACAGTTTGAACTCATGAGAACTTTACACATGTGGCCTCTTTTAACCATCATAGTATAAATTGTCTGAGCTCTGGGAAAAGTTGGCTATTGTATGAGACTCTAGTCTGCCCATTTATCTGCTCCATTCTCCCAGGTCCCACCGTCTCTAGAGCTGGTGACAAGCTTGGGCCCTCTCAAATAGCAGTGAAGTGACTTTGAGCCATCTCTCCTGCTCCTAAACTTTGTTCTAAATGCACTCAATCGTGGAAGAGTTTTAAGAACAATGATCTAGTTTGGATCACATTTTTGATTACTGCCCATGAAAATATAGAAAGGGGAAAAGAAGACATTTTAATTAGCATATTGCTAAAATTATCTTCTATTTGAGACAGCCTGGCCTGGAACAGTAGACCAGGATAACCTCAAAATCACAGAGATTCTGCCTCTGCCTCCTTAGTACTGTCATTAAGGAGTATACCACATATCTGGCTTCAGAATAAATTTTACACATCTATGGAACTCTTATAAAGTAACCTATTATCTTATATGATTATTATGTGCTAATAAAAACCAAGCCATGCTATAGTGTTAAATGAAAAAAAGATGTCTTTTCTCTAGATAAACAGTATTGAGAATGAACAGTTTTATCTGTTTACATTTTGAAGTGCTTAGTCCAAGACAGTAATCATTAAGAAAAACAGATATAAACAAAACATATTTTATTAATATTATGTAGCTGAGCCCGAGGGTAGAGATGATAATCTCCCAGTAACTTTTTTTTTTTTTTGGTCTCTATCAGACTGTTGAGATTAAAATCCCTTCAATTTAGAACATGTGTCCTCAACTGGATTATCAAATTCATTTTCTCTTCATTATTAATTTCCACAGTGGTGATTTCAACATTCAGAAAATGCAGGACCAGACCTTCCTTTAGAGAAAACAATTGTATTCTCTATTGACAGGTAAACAGTTTAGTATAAGATCGCTTGATAGCGCCTGTCTTAAGTTATTTGGTCTCCCAAGACAGGAGTATTCTTTAGAGCCAGCCCTTCCTCCGTACCATTGTAATGACACCGTAAAAGAATTCTTTTTATACTTCCCAATAAAACAGTGTGACACCTTAAATCTGAGTTGCTTTATTTTTTTAAAGGGGAAGAATGTACGATTCCTCCCCATTCACCTCCCTCCAGCAAGGCAATCATCGGCTACAAAGAAGGAGGCTCAGGGGAAACCGCCTCACTCTATAAATATATTCAAGGTAACCATATAGATAGAGGGGATTGTTCACAGTCAGAGAAGATAGTAAGACAAGGTGACAATAACCTAGAATTATTCAGATGCAATTTAGGCTCTCAGTGGGAAAAGAATACATTCACCCATAAACACCCACTCTATCGGGGCCAAGGCAGTTTGGGGAACTTCAGAGCACAGGCAATTCAGGGTTGGACATGGCAATGGCAATGAGGGTCTTTGTTTGGAAGCCAAGGTCAGGTCCTGTTGTTCAAGGTGGATAGGTGAGACTAGCTGTCGGGGGAACTGGGTAAGTGGGTGGGTTTAGAATGTTATATTTAGCACAGTCTCTGAAACTACAATATCCTATGTCTTATTAAAACTTCAGATTTGAAGAGGCTGGAGAGATGGCTCAGTGGTTAAGGACACTAACTGCTCTTCCATAAGACCTAGGTTTAATTCCCAGTACCTACATGGTGACTCACAAGCATCTGCAACTCCAGTGCCAGAGATTCAATGTCCTCTTCTGTCCTGCTCGGGCTGTGCACGCATGTGATGCCTAGACACACATGCAGGCAAGTAGACAGATGCATGAAATAAAAATAAATACATATTTTAAAAGAAATCCTTCAGTTTTGGAAACAAACATATAGAGAGATAAGAAGTTCTTTTATTTCCAGAGATCACCCCTCCTTCCTTAAGAGAAAGAATAATCAGATAAATATAAACCGAGCAATCAAGCAGAGGATGGCATCTGTAGGTAATGTTCTCTACTTCTGGGAAGGCACTCATGAGGATTTTAATTACCAAGTTTTTGTCGGGTACTTTGTTTCTTCCAAGGCACAGTAGCGAAGTCCAGCTCACCAGACAGATCTAAGCCTGCAGATCATTTAAAGGCACTGGCTTTTCAGAGAGGAGGAATTACTGTTCCTAACACAAGATTCCATCTTTTAGAGCTCAGACTAGGATTCTGGGTAGATAGTGATTCCTAGGTTTCCAGTGATTGTATCCTGAAGCCAGACTTGCTCAAGCCCATAACGGAAGCCAGACTGTTGTTAATAGAAGATAATCTTTAGACAAATGCTGTTTTCTTCTAATTCATATTTGAGTTGGGATGTCTAGGATTTTTGACTAGCAGTGACAGTTTTCAAATATTGGCTTAATAGTTAACTCTATTTTATTATCAGCGGTGCTCGGTACCTGTGCAGAACTTGAGCCCACTCTCTTTAACATTTGTTTGCATACTGTAAACTGAAGATGGACTTTTGACTGCATGCTAATGGGGAAACACAATTGCTCCTGAAATGGGAGTCTGCAGGAATCGTGAGGACCCGTGCTGTCTGTGTGTCTGTCTGCCTCAGTGTGACACCTTTGGAATTTCTAGTGACAAGACTAAAGACCATCCTTTCTCTCCCAAAGTAAGAACCCTGGCATATGGTAGCTACTGAGTAGTAGATATAGCTTATTGCTACTTAGGTTTTTCCAGTTAATTTTTATTGATATCCTTTGATACAAAAACCTTTATGTCCATCTGGGGAAAAAAAAAGCTCTTTGAAGTAGAAGAATTAATAATAGCAAAAATAAGACCGTGCATGAAAAATTTTGCTTCTGATTTGGAACTCAAAATCCTGTGATAGAGTTCTATTTTGTTTCTATATCCCCAAAGCAATTTAAATCTTAGAAGGCACAGAGGCAGCCAAGTTGTTAGTTGGTCTTCAAGTAGGTTTATTCTATGTGGAGGACTTTTTCTCATCTTCCAGGGTGTTAGGACCACACACATATCCACTACTATATATCGATTCTTATTGCTGTGACCTAATATCTGACCAGAAGCAGCTTCGGGGAACAGTGGTTATTCATGACTTAAGGGGTTACAACTTACCATGACAGGGAAGATAGGGCAGTGGGAGTGGGAAGTGTCTGGTTATGTTGGAAACAGAGTGGACAGGAGTAGAAATGGACTGTTCAACTTCAAAGCCCGCCCCTAGTGATCCGCTTCCTCTGCCTCCTAAAGGTTATACAATATTCCCAACAACAGCAGCATCAGTTGGGATCACCAAGTGTTCAAATATGTGGTGGGCCTCTGAGAGACTTTTCAAATGGAAATCACTACAGCTGTGTGTGTGTGGTGTGTGTGTGTGTGTGTGTGAGAGAGAGAGAGAGAGAGAGAGAGAGAGAGAGAGAGAGAGAGAGAGAGAGAGAGAGAGAGAGAGAAAGAGAGTCTCTGCAGAGGCTAGCTGTAGTCCATGTCAGAAGGACCTACAACACTCCGTGGGACCTCACAGCTTTCTTTTCTTCAGAGAATATTATCTATCTCAGATTTTTGTGGAGTGGGGAAAGAAGCCCTGGTTTACTCTGCATAGGGGAGAATATCTTGGAGGTACAGTTACTCTTGGGTATAGATTTCAAACAACAGCTCTTTCTTACTTGGGGTTTCCCTCCTTACAATCACCCAGGGGGTTTTAAAACCAACCGCATCTCTTCCCATGATGCTTTGCAGACCTCGAGTCTCCCGGTCCCCATTCTGCTCTCGTGACTTCTTTGTGCCTTTAAACATTTTTTTCCTGTATCTCTGATTCTCTACTTTGGTAAGTCCATCCCTCTAAGACCCTGGCGCATGCCTTTTGATTTTTTTTTTTTTTAATCTTTTTTTGGTGTCTCCTCTCTTCTCCCTTTCTCTCTGCCATTTCAAAGCAGACTCCCAAATTATTCTTTTGAGAAGCCTGGTTAAGAAATGAAAGAAGGGAGGCAGAGTAGCCTTTTGAGGTGGTATTGTGTCAAAAGAATTCTGTGAATTTGGAAGGAGTACTTTTTAAAACGAGGCACAGTGTCTAGAGACATATTTTGAAGAAATATCACGAATCTGCCACAGGTAAGGAGTCACGGTTGCTAATGGCGTGCTCTGTTCTAGTAGATGACTTTTACTTAGTCTTATGCCTTAAGATCTTTGCTGCTATCATTGTTCAAATATGTGCATTCCTTTTCCTCTGAAAGTCACATCTAGATCAAGCAGTTAATTTACTAGAAATGTACACTCTCTTTCTCTGTGTCTCAAGTTTGATGGTATATACTAGGTTTCCACAC
Organism: Mastomys natalensis; assembly: GCA_021653895.1. NCBI lineage: Eukaryota > Metazoa > Chordata > Mammalia > Rodentia > Muridae > Mastomys > Mastomys natalensis. Next base: position 72,576 of record JAJTUV010003555.1, read on the forward strand.
TGTTCTCCCAGTGTTCCCAATTCCAGCTGTCTTTCCTTGCATTTCCTCCATCCCGCCCAGACTGATCACTCCCATTCTGGTCCCCTACCACACCCAGTCTGTGGTATGCATGTTGGTTTCTCCAGCTGTAGTGCCTCCTCCTTCATTTTCTCCCTCTTCCGGTATCCAGATGCCATTGTATAGTGAGCTAGAAGAATGAAACCCTGTGGGGTCTGAGGATCCAGGTCAAGCTGGGAGTCAGGGTGGGGTTCTTGGGTTCTTTTCTGAGGATTTTAGTGTTACAGCTAGGGTGCATATACTTTACTGGATTAAATAAGTCTATATATGAACCTTGGAGAGAGGGAAGGACTTTTCAGGGTGAATGTAAAATCATTGGCTAGAGTTTAAAGTACCAAGGATGCCTCATTTGCATGGAGAGGCATGCCAGGAATCCCAGGTACTTGCTGGGTATGTTCTTATGGGGATCCAGGGAGGAAGTTGAACTTGTAGGTTTGCCAAGGGCTATATGGCCTTCCTCAGGTAGAGGGTTGTGTGTAGAGGGTATGTCAGGCTCCCCAGACAAGGTCAGAGAAGGGGAAGCCCTGCTGGAAAAAGGGAGTGCTCCATTTTGCACTGAGCTCAGAGGAGGTATCTGGACATGGTAGGCTGAGACTTTAAGTAGCAGGGTTTCCCAATACCAGTTCACTCACAGAATCTATTTTATCTCTATTTCCCAGGGGGATCCATGGTTTCCCCTATAGTCTTCTTCTTTAGCTAATCTCTCTGGGTCTATGAATTGTAGCTTGATTATCATTTACTTAAAAGCTAATATCCACTTATAATTAAATATATCATATTTGTTTTTCTGGGTTTCTATTATCTCATGCAGGATGATTTTTTTCTAGTTCCAACCATATGCTTACAAATTTCATGATGTTTATTTTTTTAACAGCTGAGTAATATTCCATTGTGCAAATGTACTGCATTTTCTCTCTTTATTCTTCAGTTGAAGGACAACTAGGTTGCTCCCAGTTTCTGACTATTGTGAATGAACATAGTTGAGTAAGTATCCTTGTGGTAGCATGGAGTGTCCTTTGGGTATATGCCAAAGAGTGATATAGCTGAGTCTTGAGGTAGATTGATTCCCAGTTTTCTGAAGAATGGCCATATTGATTTTCATAGTGGCTGTACAAGTTTGAACTTCCACCAGCAATGAAGGAATGTTCCCCTAGCTCTACATTCTTGCCAGCCTGAGCTGTCACTTGTGTTACTGATCTTAGCCATTCTGACAGGTATTCAAGATGGAATCTCAAAGTTCTTTTGATTTGCACTTCCCTGATGGCTAAGGGTATTGAACATTTCTTTAAGTGTTTCTCAGTCATTTGAGATTCCTCTATTGCAAATTCTCTGTTTAGATCTGAACCCATTTTTAAATTGGATTTTTTTCAATCATTTAATATTTTGATATCTAATTTCTTGAGTTCCTTATATATTTTGGATATTAGAACTCTATTGGATGTGGAGTTGGTAAAAATCTTTTCCTTTCTCATAGGGTGTTTCTGTCTGATTGATGGTGTGCTTTGCCTTACAGAAGCTTTTCTGTCTCATGAGGCCCCTTTTATTAGTTGCTAATGTTAGTGTCTTCACTACCAATCAACTTTCTATTCAGGATTTTGTCTCTTGTGTCAGTGTGTTCAAGGCTATTTCCCACTTTCTCTTCTATCAGGTGCAGTGTGTCTGGTTTTATGTTGAGGTCTTTGATCCACTTGGACTTAAGTTTTGTGTAAAGTGATACACATTCATCTATTTACATTCTTCTATAGTTGACATCCAGTTTGACTAGCACCATTTGTTATAGATACTTTCTTTTGTCCGTTGTGCCTTTTTGGCTTCCTCAAGGCAGCCATAAGAATCAAAGTGAGCTCCCAATTTCTTTCTGGTTGTCTTCATCATACTGACTAGTAAGTCTCTCTGCTGACAACAAGTCTAGGCCCATGAGCATTGTGATTCATCACATTGAAAAAAAGATGTCATTAAAAAAGGTTGTAATTAGCCTATTAAAAGTATATTAATTGATCTGGGAGATAGATCAATTGATAAGGTCTTGCCATGTAACCATGAGAACCCCAATCAAAATCTTGTAATCCAGCAATGGGGAGGTGGAAACGGTCAGCCGAATCAGTGAAACTCGGGTTAGTGAGCGACCCTGTCTCAAAAGTCAAGATAAACAGCTCCTCAGGAACTTTGTCCTTTGGCTGCTGAGTCCTGTGTGGTCATGGAAGGGATGGTGTGACATGGTTCCTGCCCCTGGAACAGAGTCAGCAGCTTGTTGGCCTCCACAAATATTGACAGTTGCTGGATGTGAGGCTTATGTATGTGTGTTTAAAACTTCATGTTTCTCCTTTGGGAAATATTCTCCCTGCCAAGGTTATTGGGGAGTCCTCTCTGCCAAGGTTAATGATTCCATGATAATCAGAAACAGCACGAGTCTGAGAGATGAGAGTATGTCTATGTCCTTAGCAAAAATGCTAAACTCTGTGACCTTTAGGACAATCCTTAAGGCTGAGGGAATGAACTCTAAAATCATGAGTTAAAAAATATATAAATGAGATTTCTCAACTATGTAAAATATATGGATGCAATATGAATTATAGGAAGGCTTTGTGGACCTAAAAGAACAGAGACAGCTGCACTATGAGCCAGCTTGTCAGAAAGATATAAAGGCAGGTAGATACAAAGGCCAGCAGATTCCTAAGTTCAAGGTCAGACTGGGACAGAACAAATTTGGGGACAGGTATAATGGGAGTAGTGATCTCAGAGCCAGATCCCACCCAGCTAGCTTATTGTCTGTGCTTACAAAGGCGGCAGATTTCTGATAAATTCATTAGCAATGTTAAGAAAAATGTGCTTGCTGTCTTTTTCTAGTAGTCAAGGGGCTAAGGTCAAAAAATACTGCTTGGTGGGATAATCAAAAGGGAACCTGGGGTGAATGATTGAATTGATATGCAAATAAAAGACTGAGTTGTTCAGTGATCTTTGAAGCTCTTGAATACCCCTTCCTCAGAACCCTTCTCCAAGCTGAGACTGGTCATAGGCACTTGGCTTCCATATCCATGTTTACAGATGTGCCCACACACCTGCAGGCACCCCTACATCATAGGTGAGCTCTCTCTTTCTTTCTTTTTTTCTCTTTCCATCAATCAAATTTAATGAACTTTTAGAATAATAGTTTTCATAGTGATTCTTGTCAAACTTCTTATTTCTGAGTTAACTTGTAACTAAAAGTGATGTATTTTCCCTGTTGTCACCCAACTTCTCTCAGCTCACAAACTGCTCCCTGGGACAAGCAACTCAGATGGGAACACAGGATAACTGTAACTTAATGGAACCCCAATGGCTTATAAAAGTTAATGTGGCTGAGACAATTAATGAGGCTTCTACAGCAGGGGATGTGAGCCTGAGGATAATTTATGCATTGGGACAATCAGGCTCATTATGAGCAGTATTTAACACTCCCCAGGCCCTCACCTAGAGCGTGGCTATACATATAAACACAGACCTGAGCCGTATTTTAGACTCCTATAGGTAGGAAAATATCTCTCATTAGAAGACTTGAAAAGATCTCAACATGGAACACAATGAGTTTGATCCATGGAACTCATGTAAGGATGGAGAAGCCAACTCCACAAAGTTGCTCTCTGGCCTCCACATGTGCACCATGGCATATGCATGCCAGATATATATCATACACATGAATACATGCATACACTATATAAGAAAATTTAAAACAATTTGAGACCTACTTATGTAAAGTCCTCAAAATCTGCCAGTTTATAGGATATGCATAGGATAAAGGAAAACTAAGGTAAACCTATAGAAATAATCAAATGCAGAATGTAAGGTGCTTATTTGTATATATTAATAGAATAAATAAATTGGGAACAAAATTAGTTACAAAAATAAAAGAGACATAATGCATTATATGGGCTTTGGTGGGCTCAGATTCAAATAAATGTATATAAAATATTTTCATGTTATTAGAAAATTATTGATTTTGAAAGGATCAGTTATTTAATTCGGTCTTCTCAGAGAATATACAGAAGACCAAGTGTTGATGGTTGAGATGCTGTTCTGTGTAGGGTTTTCTCTCTAGAACACTCTACTAAAAGACACAGGTCAATACCATACTGAACAATGGCCATCTGTTGATGAGCATAGGATCGATTAGTGTGTGCTCTGGCTACATTTTAAATCCTCGTCATTGGGAAGACTATTCATGTGTCCTGTGAGGAACAAACAGATAGTGAAGGAGTCATACCTTGTGAGTACTCAAGATCTAGTACAGCATCAGATCGAATCTGAGCATTCTTTTTTGAGCTGATATTAGCATTTTAGATATTCTTCAAATTCAGTACAAATAATGTCTAGACTTTAAAACTGTTTAAAGAAATTGCCATCCATTTACGAATAAGTTGTGAGCCTCTTAATGGAAAAATAATAACTTCTCTTTTTATGTTTGTGTGTGTATTGTGTGTATATGTATGTATGTATGTGTGCTCGTGTGCATGTACCTGTGTGAGTATGCCTAGATTTTTATATGGCTACCAGGGATCCAAACTGAGTACCTCATGCTTGTTCAACTGAGTCACATCCCCGGACCCTGGAAGAAAACAAGAACTTCTCTACATAAATAATTTATTTAAACTTCTTCATCTAAATAAGTTGTAATGGCAATTAGGATGTCTCTGTTGTACCTATTTATTTTAAAAACATTTTTCTAATGCCTAATTTGAGTATTGGATATATAGATGCCTGTAGTTTATTTCAAGAGGCCACGCAAAGTGCATTGTAACAAATCACATGAGAGGTTGTTGGACTTGGTCAAGTGTCTGGAAAGAAGCTTCAGTGAATTTGAGGGAACTCAGGGAATCAATAATATTTAAGCATCCGTAAAGCCTAGAATGTGTTGAGTAGCAGGCAACTTGGCTATAATAATGATGTTTTGTAAGACTGAGAGGAGCCCCATGAAACATGAACATGTAGTCACACATGCCTACCCTACAGGCTCCTTTCAGTGCACATAGCTCCCTGGCTTTCTTCCTCACCTGCCTTGGTTGTCTTGTCTTCTTCGATGTAAAGAATGTGAATGTGGGAAATGTGTGCTCAGCTTGCTGAGACCCTGCCTGAAAGCTGGCACTATGATGTCATCTTTTTCCCACTGGGTTTTTAAAGTTTTATTCTCTCTGGGCCAGACCATTGAACTCAGATCTGTACTTTGTGAGGGCAGAGGTTAACCTCCAATGTCGTTCCTAAGGAACTATCTACCTTGTTTTCTTTTTTTTTTTCTTGTTTTTCATTGGGACCTGAGACTGCTGATTGGATTAGGTTGAGTGGCCAACCAGCCCAGGGAAATACCTGTCTCTGCTTTCTCAGTGTGTGACTAAAGCATGCCCTGCCACACCCAGCTTTTTTAAGTGGGTCTGGAGAATCAAACTCAGGTCTTAATGCTCCATAGCAAGCCTTTAGACAGAGCTGTGTCTCTAGTAAGAAACAGTTAAGTGTGTAATACACATATTGTTGATTATGGCATCGTATTAATAGCAAACCTCTAGACCTTTATTTCGTTGGCCCTGATTTATCATTGCAATGCTCTAGAGGTCTGAAAGCCACACTGTTGATGCTTCCCACTGACTTCTGATATGGTCTGGTACATTTTCTTGCATAGCACATGTCCAGTCAGATGCATCTCAGGAGGGACCCGTTTCTTTCTGCTGCACAGAATGCCAACCTAACTCAAGACACCGTGTCTTATGTCGCACCTGATTCTCTTTCCCACTTATTGTTGACCTTAATAAGATTTTTGTTTGCATCCATTCCCTGTTGGAAGTTTGACACAACTAAACATTAGGGGAAAAAAGAAGACAACTATTAGCATCTTGTGGATACCCTTGGTTTCTTTGTTTGGGTGGTTTCAATTGCAATGTTTTCCTGCTTTAATGAGACTCGGTGTTCATGGGAATAGAGACTAGTATAAAAGGCAACGATGCGAGCAACTCTGAAAGGCCGAATGCTACAATAAAATTCACCTTCTGGGACTCTCTAGAACTCTGAAGGAGGATTGTGGACCACTATTGTATTTAAGCACAGCAGATCCCTGAGCAACCATAAAGGAGAATGTGGATTTCTGGATACTGGATCTGTACTAACAAACATTTAACAGAAAATATTCAATTAGTTGTTTGCGAGCTTTTCATGTGGAAATCTATCACTTGCATTGACCTGATTTAGAGTTTCAGAGAGGGGGAAATAATCACTCAGATACTGGAAATGGGTTGACCCGCAGGTGGGTCTATTCATCCATTTAATTCGGCGTTCTTCAATGTGGTTTTGGGAAGCAAAAACAGGTCACCTGGGAAATAGGAAGGCAAATTTTGAGTCCCACCCCAGACTCCAGACACAAACATCTAAAGGTGGGTCTCACCTTGTGTTTCCACAAGCCTACCAGGAATTCAAATCAATGCATAACTTTTTAAGAATGACTGGATTTTTATTTCAGAGATTGATTTTGAGATTTCTAGTGTGATTTCTTTGAGGGTGGAATAAAGGTTCACTTTTCTTAATATAGCAAAGTCATGTGAATCAGATAAATAGTCTTTCATTGCCTACGATTTTTAATAAAAGCCCAAAGGTTTCATAATAACTTGATAATTCTACATATTGATCATAATTAAGACAATGCACGTTTATTATTATCACCATTACATCTTATTATTCATGTTAGCTACTGTAAATGGACTGATGTATAACTTTTATGCCTGCATATTTCTAAGGACAATAAGAAAATTATTAATCTGTCCTTTCTATTGCTGTGATGAAATAAATAGAATCTATTTTTGGTTGTGAGCCTAGCCTTTGACAACTGAGCCATCTCTTCAGCCTCCATTGGATATTTATAAAAAAAAAAAAAGTTATTTAGGTTCAAACCTAATGAAAATGACAAGACTTCATATCTAAGAAGTTCAGAGAACTACACTGAGACACAATAGAATTTCCAAAAATCAAGATTAGGAGACTATTTTAAAGATTTATTTTAAAATGTTAAATGTGTGTGTATGTGCATGTGTTTGTGTCTATGTGTGTGTGCACATGTCTGTCTCTGTGTGTGTGAATGCATGATCTATCTATCTATTTATCTATCTATCTATCTATCTATCTATCTATCTATCTATCTATGCTTTTGAAAGCCAGAATATGGTGTTGAATCCTCTGAAGTTGGAGTTATAGGCAGTTGTGAGGCACACAGTGAGGTCTTGGGAGTGTAACTTGGGTCCTGGGGAAAGCAGCAATTGGCCAGTATCTACCTAGGAAGATATATTAACATTAGTCTAAATAAATAGACACAAAGGGACAAAAATAAATATACTTTATTTTTAAAATGTATATGGGTATTCAGGCTTCATGTATATCTGTGCACCACATGTGTATAGTGCCTTTAAAGTCAGAAGTGTCAGGTTCTCTGGGACTGGAGTTACTGATGGTTGTAAGCTGCCATGTGATGCTGGGAATTGAACCTGGGTTTCTGTAAGAATAGCCAGTACTCTTAATTGTTGAACCGTGTCTCCAGCTCCAACAAAGATAAAACGTAATGATAGATTTCTCATCAGAAAGGATACCAAAGAGAAAAGTCTCACCTTTGTAGTATTGAAAGACAGAGGAAGAGCAACCTGTCAACATAGAATTCTAGGTCCAGTGGAAAATGTATTTCAGAATTGAATGAGTAGAAATATTTTCAGACATATGAAAATCAGAAGAATGTAAAACCAGGTGATGAGGTTTTACCAACTATAAATTTGTTAATAAATCAAAAGGAAAACAAGCAGGCTCAAAGAGTTGATATACACAGGAAAAGGTGTCTGATATAACCCAAAGAATGAAAATTGAATCATGATGAGATTTAGTTTTTAAAATCCTTATAACCTTCACATTATTTTGCTGTTTGTTTTTTGCAATGTTCTTGTTAGCCTGGCCTTGAACTCATAATTCTCTCACCTTAGTCTCTTCGTCTTGCTTAAAAAAAAAAAAAAAAAAAAAAAAAATCCCTGTAGTTTTAAAGGCCAACCTTGTATTCTTTCTTCATGGCAAAAATATTCTGAATACTTTTTTTTTCAGAATTTGGGATATAATAGTGTAGATAATTCCCATTTTACTCATGGTCAATAGGGCTAAAACCAAAGCCCAGCTTCCACAATCCAAGATCTAGTCCACCTGATTTTGACCTTGGTATGATATATTCATGCACTGAAGAACCAAAAGATTTATACCCCATTAGCTTATAGCTTCTATGTTATCAATTGAACAAATTTAATTTTAATTAGTAAATGAGAGGTTATAGGTTTCAAGTATTGACAGATAAGAAAAATGAAGTTTTCATATTGCTTCTTGTGTAAAAGATTTAACCACTTTGAAAAACTGATTGATATTATCTATTAAGCAAAGCATATACTTATTGTAGACTAGAATTTCCATTTCTGGAAGTACACTCAATGGAAATCAATTTCTTTCTATTATAACATTTATGTTTGTGCATGTGTAGTATGCATACTATAGTGTATGTATGTTTGTGTGTTGATGTGTGTGTGTGTAGGTCAGGGAACAGGAGTTGGTTTTCTCCTTCTACTTTCTACTGTGTGTATTCCAGAAGTCAAACCAAGGTTATCAGGCTTGGTGACAACTGCCATAGCCTATTGAGTCATCTCACTGACTCATAGAGAAGTTAATATCTGCATTCTTTAAGAGACATGTACAAAAGTGTTCATGGGCACTTGATGATAGATCCAAACCAGTAACTCAAATGACATGACTTTCTCTCTCTATTTTCCTCCTCTGGATGACTACTGAAATTCCATATTGCCTGCTCAGTTGTGTCTTTCTTAATCTTAAGTAAAATTTTTACTCAAGCTTCCTTCAGCGTCCATTCTTAAATTCTTTTATTAATGAGACTAAGAACCCCGAGATGGCATCTGACTCTCCCTAGTGTGCTGGTTAGTTTTTTTGTCAACTTGACATAACCTAGGACCACTTAGGAAGAGGGAACCTCAATTAAAGGATTATTTCTATGAAATTAGCCTGTGGCTATGTATATGAGAGATTATCCTGATTGATGTGTGATGTGGGAGGAGCTAGCTCACTGTGGGTGGTCCCATAGGTGCCAGATAGTCTTCAGTTGTATAAGAAAGCTTGTGATCTGGAGAATGAGCCAGTAAGCAGTGTTCTCCATGCTTTCTGCTTCAGTTGCTGCTTGAGTTTCTGTCCAGACTTTCCTTGATCATGGACTGTTACCTGGAAGTGGAAACTGAAATAAACTCTTTCCTTTCCTAAGTCACAGGAAAACAAGCCAGAAAACCAGGTAACATATGTGCAGATGGGGCTTCCTTAAGATTTCCACCAATATTCTGTGGGGCTGGGATCCCGATGTGCTTTCCAATCTTACCCTACCCGGTTAACACTGAGAGTCATGACTTGAAGCTTAAGGCTATGCTTTCGGTATGAGCCTGAAGATCCTGAGTGGGAGGTGTGCATAGGATAGCAATTGCTTGGCAGAGAAGAGTTGTCACAGGAGGGAGAAGACCGGAAGCAGTATGCCTAGGTTTCCTTCAGGATGAAGCTGAGTCAACTGGAACAGTAAACGTGGTCCCTTCCCTTAGCCCTGCCTAGTTACTGATGACGTAAGAGTTCTGCTTGTTGTTCATGCTGATTGGTGCGTTGGGTTTAAGTCTCTTTGTAGTCTTGTAGTTTCTTCCAGCTTTCCTCTCCTTTGTACCCCTCCATTGATAGTAGTAAGGATTTCATTAATTTCTTTCCATCCTTCAGCTCCACCTCACTTGGTTCTTGTGTATTTATTTTAATATTCCTATTTGGAAAGATATGCAGATTTCCAGAAAGGAATACAGACTTGTGGACACCTTGATTTCAGCCCAGTCAGAGAGAGCATCTAGGTCTGATTTTAGAAGATATTTAACTTCCAGTGCAACAATATTGGGAGGCAGGGCCTTTGGGGAGGTTAACAGTATTGTAAGAGAATTTGGTGGAAGGAGTTTGAGGACCCCTTTATCCATCATCCCCTTGGCCATGTGAGTCAATGTGTCATCTCTTGGAAGGACGCAGGTTTAAGTTACCCATCTTGGAAGCATGAGAACAACTGGTCCTGCTCATACCTTGGTTTTTTAAAACTCTGCCTTCAAAACTATGGGAAAATACATTTCTGTTTCTTATCAATTACCCTACTCAGGCATTCTATTATGGCATCAGAACAAAGGCTAAGTCAGTTGTGTTTCAAACTTTGAACTTCCAGAACCGAAGACAATAAATTTATGTTGTTTTATGCTGCTAAGTGTGGTGATTAGCTCAAGTAGCAAGGACACTACTGCATTGTTAAAAAGGATTAAAAAGTTAATAATGATAAATATAACAAAGGATTACAAAATTGCTTAATAACATGGCCATTATTCAGAATACTTTCTAGCAAGTTTAAATAACTTAGTGAAATAGATGCGTTCTCAAGAAAGAGGTTGACTGAGGAATGAATTCTATGTCCTTCAAGGTCTTTGTTATTTCATTGTGTTTTGGGAAAGTCAGCTCAGAATCCAGACTTGTGGAACAAAGTTTATTTTGGGGGCTCCAAGTAGAGGCATATCTATTTTTTTCTGACATAATGTGGTCAGAGCCATTTTATCCGATTAAGTGTTAAGAATAAAAGAATTCTAGGAAGGAACTGACATTAAATAACCCTCCAGAAGGGAGCTTTATGAGGAGAGAGTGCATCACAACCATGACAGCTCTCATCTGGCCTTGTGGGAGAGCATCACAAAGGGTGTGGTCTATCCTATCAGAGACAACAGGATAGACCTTGAAGGGAAGGACAAGCTTCCAGAGGAGTTTGTTAAGGAATGTTTAAATTAAAAGAGAGGATCTAACTGGACAGGTTAGCAGGGGAAAGCCCACAGGCCCAGTTTCTAAGAGAAATCTCTTAAACCAAGGAAAACATTTGACTTTTATATCCTGGGAGTTCTACACCATGTGATTTAGTCTGTGATAGCCCATGTGACTAGGAACACAGAGGATTCAGGTATTATATGAGACTAAGATTAGGGGCTGCAAAGGCATAGAACTACTCAAATTCTTAACTCTCTGTCCCAGAGAGAGTTTGCTGCAGAGGGACATAGTATGATTTATCAGGCTTGACATCTGGTCTGGTCTTTTAAAGTAACGGTAAGGGGCCAGGCCCATGATTACAGTAAGAATGTCCCACAGCACCATAGCTTTAAAAATGCTTATGATTATATGTATAAGATAGAAAAGCAAACATTGAATCAATTTAGGTGTTTTGCTTTTAGTCCATTTTGTTGGTTTCAATTTATTTTTCTATTTTATGAATATACTTGAAGAGAAAAAATAACAAGAAGGAAGAACACAATGACAGCAATATTTTTAATAACAGATGTGATATTAATACAGAAGCAATAAGAGGATGGGGCTATACTGATCTGTGGGTATAATGATAAGTCATTAATAGTTGTTTTAATGCTACCTAGTGATAGTAGATTTTTCTCTTGGGCTATATTCTGTCTATCCCAGATTCAAGCCACGATAATGGTGCCAGTAATGGGTTTCAACTTGTAGAATAGGCCTTACGTCCAATTACAAAGTGGTTAATTACTTCTGTGACATTCACACCATTGCTGGATCAGTGAACATGTCTTGCCAGACTGGTCATTATAATTAAAAACATGGTCCCAAGATCAAGAATGTAGACATCAACTTCATTCTTTTCTTCTTGGGTTTCAGACCACAGCTTAAGCTTATTCAGTCACGGAGAAGTTCTGCTATTGCTGAAAAGGTTTGCCAGACTCATAGACAAATTCTTCAAGACATATTTGGGATAATAAAGAGTTTGAATGAGAGAAAACTATGTAATAGAATCTTTCTCTTTGAGGTCTATTATAGTCACGTTTGAAGTCCTCGCCTAAACTTCAGCATCTTGTTTTGGATGTTCTTGAAGAGAAAATGTTTCATTTTTTTTTGTGAAGAGCTGTCGGACACAGGGAAGCTTCACCTTCAGTAAGATTAGTTGAGAACACAGGAACAATCGAAGCATTGTTTCTTCGAAATTGCCAGCACAGACTTCAGAGTGCCTCCTTGTAGACTCTGCTTTAATTCTTGTCCCGTCACCTGCTTGGCAGAGCCTTTGTGTCCACCTCTCCTTTGTCTCCGGTGACAGGCAGATTTGGCACCATAGAACAGTTCAGAGAGGTAGCCTTTGCTGTCATTGTTTTGCAAATTTTTATTTTTTTAAAGACTGAAGAAGAAAGATTCAGTAAAAAAAAATGTCAGGTCAGACACTTACCTGATTCTTTTTTCCACACTTACATCCTTTGTCTGTTTCTCTACTTGATGGCATCAGTGATTTATATGAGGTTGTTTTCTTTGAAGATTGAAGAGGTTTACTGATGAAGTCCAATGTGTTTTGTTTGGGACAGTTTGGAAGTGGGCTGTGGGTGAAAAAAAAATATACAGAAAAAGATTTCTTGGTTTTCTAAATTTTATAGTTTTTTTCTTCTAGACACTTGTCAATTTTGCTCAGATACATTAAAAAAAAAATGTTTCCCAAGTTGTGCTTCTTTGCCTTGTGGACAGTTCAATAAAAACAGAAAATGAGGCCTATTCACTGCCAACATTCTCAAGACCTTTTTGCCTAATGTCATTTGACAGGAAGTGATTTAATTATAGGATATCATTACAAAGGGATGCCTTTTAATCTTTAGTCATTAGGAAAAACAAAAGCAGTCTTCATGTGGTGTTATGTCAGTTCTCACGGTGTTCTCTTCGGCGTTTTTTCTTCCTCTCTCAGTTTTTCCCTTTCGTTGTACATCGTACCTGTGGCATGTGCACCTCACATATATACCCTTATGAACATCCACAATTTAGGTAATTTTGAAAACCTCCATTCTTTATAATGAATTATTTTTGTTCATTTTTCTCTCTTTGGTAAAATTAAAATTGGAAGTGCATTCTGATCCATTAAGTTCTAAGAGGACCAAAATCAAGACCTTGCAGGAAGGGGCCAGAGAGATGGTTCTGCTATTACATTTCTTTCTTTCCCAGCACCTATTCATAACTGCTTACAGTTCCAGTCAGGGGATCTGATACCCCCTTCTGGCCTCAAAGAGCACTTACATTCATGTGGACATATACACAGATACATACAATCTAATAGTGGGAATAAATCTTTTTTGAAACGTTATCCCTGCCATGTCCATTACTGTAGTCTGTAGAAACAACTCAGATGTGTCTTGTTAGATGAATGGATCAAGAGGATGGAATATTATAAACAATGGAATATTATTCCTCCTTAAAACTTGAGCAAATCCAGGTGGATGTGACGGTGCATACTTGTAATCCCAGCGCTTTAGAGGTGAAAGCAGGAATCCTAGGACGTCAAGGTCATCCTTGGCTCTTGAGTGAGTTCAAGACATCCTTGGGCTGTATGAAACCTTGTCTGGAGAAAAAAAACAAATCAGAGCTGGGGGTAGAATGCTTGTCTGGCATTCATGAAGCCCTGAGTTCAATTCCCAACACCATGTAAAAAACAGGCAGGGTGGTCAGTCAGTGAATTTGAGGCCACTCTGGGTTACATGAGACCTCAAAACCAAAGAAAGAAAATCAAAGCAATGAAACAATAACAGCATAAGTAGCAACAATAATTTAAATAAATCCTACCATTTGACCAACTTGGATGAACCTAGGGATAATGCGCTAAGTGAAACAAGCTAGTCACAAGAACAAATATACCCATGACTCCACAGTTCTGTTCTTTAGCGAGCCAGAGCCTCAACAGCAGAGAGCAGAACAAGCTGTGATTGCCAGGTCTGTGAGGAGGGGAAACAGGAAACTGTTTCTTAAAGAGTGTAAAGTTTGTTGTACAAGGTGGCTAAGTTCTAGAGCTCTGCTGGGTGACAGTATGTAGTCATCCTCATGAACAAGCAGGGTTACTTTCACTCTGCACGACTCTATTAATGTCTATATTTTAACACACTGCTACTTTAAAATTTTGTAATCTTTTATTTTTTATTTTTAATGATTTCACTTATTACTATTACTTTTTATTATTATCTTTAATCATTTTTTACAGTCCAGTTGTTATCCCCATCCCCCCAGTCCACTCTCCATCAGTTCCTCATCCCATTCCTTCTCCCCTGTCTCCAAGAGGTAATCTTTTAATACCAGTCACATGAGCTTATTTTTTCCTGGTTCATAGTGTTTATTTTAAGATTTATTTATTTTTGTTTTTTCAAAAACTATATTTAATATTCTTTAATTTTCTTTTTTAAAAAAATTTATTCATATATATATATATATAATTTTTTTTTTTTTCTTTACAGTCCAGACTTCATCTCCCTCCTGGTTCACCCTCTGACTGTTCCCGTCCCACACTCATGTGCATTTGTCTAAATGAATGTCTATGTCCATGTGTGTGCCTGGTGCCTGTGGAGGCCAAAAGATCCCCTGCGATTGGAGTGACAGATCGTTGGGAGCACACACCATGTGTGTGCTCGGGAGTAGAACCCTGGTCTTTTTGAAGAGCATCAAGTTCTTTTTCGACTGAGCCATCTCTCCTGCCTCATGTGCACAGTTTTTAGCAGAAGGATCACCTAATACCAGCTCTCCTGCTCCCCAAGGCAGGCCTGCTGGGAATGTCCTTTGGCAGTTCCCTGTGCCAAATACCTCTGCTTTTCTGCCCTGTTCATCCTTGTCAGTGGGATTTTTGTGTGAATGGACTTAAGTCATTCATAAGTTCATATGGGCCATTGAATCGGTGCAAACAAAAATCGTATTTCTTGCTTTTTATTCAAATTTGTCTTTCTTGTATTCATTATTTAGTTTTTATCAATTTATTGCTCAAAGAAATGGGTTTCACTGTGACATTTTCATATGTATATACATTGGTGCTTTGTTTCCTGCCCTCCCCCACTTTCTGTCCCCACCCCACTGGTCCCTCTTGCCAATGTCTTCCTTCCCAGGGATAGTTCCCTTTTCTTCTTTTGTGATGCGTATATTCCATCCCAATACTGATTGTTTAAAAAAGTTTCCACTAAGGGCTGGAGAGATGGCTCAGAGGTTAAGAGCACAATTGCTCTTTCAGAGGTCTTGAGTTCAATTCCCAGAAACCACATGGTGGCTCACACCATCTGAAATGGGATCCAATGCTCTCTTCTGATGTGTCTGAAGAGAGCAACAGGGTACTCACATACATAAAATAAATCTTTTTTAAAAAAATTTCCTCTAATACTCCCTTAGAATGCTGTACCCGATGTTGACAGGCAAGCTTTTCCCTAGTGCAGCGGCTCAACCCAACTGACCCCGACTGACCCCAACTGATGTACTGCTTTCTAGAGAAAGATGTGGGACCTAACACTCCCCTGCATTTAGCTTAACTGGCTGGAATGTGTATATAAGAGACTAGAGAAAGTTCTTGCCAAATATGAGACTCTGACCATCTGCATTTAGTTGCAACTAACATTTTAATATCTGTGATGTACTTTTAAAATGGAAAACATGGCTTAACTGTTTACTGACCCCACTTAGTTTGAACATCCATGCATAAGAAGACATAGTCTGCCTGCGTCTTAGAGCATATTCGAAAAGAAATCGCTTTGTAGAAACAAACCTCAGCCATCCATCCATTTGGTGACATTTCTCGTGTACTTTTGTAGGCATCGTGTAAAGCTTATTTTTATCAACTGAGACTAAGTGTTGCAGGCATACAGAAGCAACACTTATACAATATAAAAATGACTTTTTTTTTAACTTAAAAATGATTTCCTTTACATCTTTTGAGGGGATACATACGAAAACACACAACACATAGGCACACACACACCTTTAACTTTATTATTCCAAATGTCTCGTTGTTTTCAAGTTTGAGTTTATGGGCAAGAACGAAGGTTTTCTCTTTCTGTTCCCGTTTTGTCCTTGCCATGCCTGCCGGGTGTCAGTTCACACAGCAGATGGGCCCCATTGCAGCACACGTCCGTCATCTTAGCCATATTGTTCTCATAAATTCGCTGCCTCCCTGGGTGCAAACAAATGATTTTCTTCTTCAGTTCACCTGAAAATTGCTTCTCAGGCCTTCATTTGGAACAAGTCAAGATTTGGGCGTTGTCAGCAGTGCTGGGACACATTTGAATAAAGTCAAACTCCCCAGATCTAGGGCAGTATCATCCATCACACAAGTGTCAGGGATCTGTCTGGTGGCCCTATAAATCTTTGGTTCCGAGACGAGCTAAGTCCCTCACTTAGGAGCCTGGTCCTCAGCTGCACTGCACTGTGCCTTTCTGTCAACTTCCGGATGACTTGAAACAGGCTTTCCCAGAAGCTCAGGCATGTGTGTGTGTTCATGGAACATAAAGCTATTTCTTCCAGACCCTTAAGTTTCTCAATAAAAGATAATTTTTTTATTAAGGGACCTAATATTCATGTCTACATAGAATATAGGGAGAGTGTTGTTCTTCATGACGATAGGCATTGGAGAGGAGATTGAAGGACGTTCCAGAATGAACAAAAATCTCAGAGGAAGTAGATTTGTTGTACATAAAAAAAAATAATTCCAACGACCATTTAAAAGGCAAATGTCACATTTCTAATACAATCCTTTTTTCAAATTATGAAGGTGGTGTAATAATCTACATAATAATAATTGGAAAATAACAAAAAAAGAAAAATTGACAGCAATTACCTCAAATGAAATGATCCATATTTCATCCATATTTATTCGTTGGCCTGTCCCCTTTCGTTGTCATATGTTTTTGTATATTCATCTATAGAAAATCCATTTGCATATTATATAATAATAATGAGTTTTATGGATCACTGGGTGGGAGCATGCATTCCTGCTTTTCATTCAGTTTTAGTGAGAAATCTGTGCCCCGTGTAATCAAATGGTCTTGAATTCACTCTGTAGCTGGGGAAAGTTAAGCTTAAGGTAGCCGATTTTCCCGAGCACAGATTAAGTCAGTGCGACCCTTTGCCTTTGCACAAATTTGCAACATTGTTCCCATTATTCTCCACTTTGCAATTAACACCGGTCATGTTGCGCTCAGTGTCTGTGTGGCTGTGTGGTCTTTGTAACAATAATTTCTAATGAGTACATCCTTTCTTTTAAGTGCGAGCAACAGGCAAGTGAAATTATTCAAGTGTTGGAAAGTAATAATTACATTAAGAAATTTCAACAGGGTGCTTTTAAAATATATTTTTG
Source organism: Mastomys natalensis (assembly GCA_021653895.1). Lineage (NCBI taxonomy): Eukaryota > Metazoa > Chordata > Mammalia > Rodentia > Muridae > Mastomys > Mastomys natalensis. Next base: position 89,866 of record JAJTUV010003555.1, read on the forward strand.
CTGCAGTGTTTTTCATCTTTTGATTCTCTTCATAGGACATGTCTGATCAAAATTGTGCCAAGGAGAGAAATAAACTTTTGTCAACACCTTTGATGTCGATGTTGGTTATATTGCTCTAAAAATGTATTGATGATTCTTGAGAGCAAGTGGCTTGCTGCCTTTTTACTGGCATTACTGAAATTATTTGGTTCTTATACAATGTTTGAAATAGAACTGTACTGTAATAACCTAAATACTGAAGTGAGAAAAAAAAAATATAGGTCGGAGCTGTTCACTCGACTCTCACCAACCTGCTCTCTGAAGGAGCCGGTGACTCCAGGCTCCTGCATTTGCTTTCGAGATACTTTCTGTGGTATGAATGAATTCATATCTATTTATCAATATCTATGTATTTATGTATGCATGCATCTATGATCTATTTACATATTCATGTATCTATTAATATCAATCCCCTATTTACATGTCTAATTATTAATATCTATCATCTGTGTATGCATGTATTCATCTATGTGTTCATCTAAATCTATTATCTATCTATCTATCTCATCATCTATCTCTATATTATTATAATCATCTATCATCTTTTTAATAGTTGTCATTTTCTATATATCTTTATCATCATTGATCTATTAATATTTATCATCTATCCATGTATCAGTCTCTATGTATTTGCCTATCATTACTGATCTATTAATATCTGTCTGCTGTCTGTCTTCTGTGTCTGTAATCACTGTAGTGTTCTTATTCCTAACCCTTTGACTCATCTATCTTCTCCTTTTCTCTTCTACTCTCTTCTCCTACCAACCAACCCTCTTTGCCCTAAATCCTAACATGTCTGAAATGCAGTTACATCCGTCATTCTTATTTAGCTATCAGATGAATCATTCAAATAGTGGGTGACACATTGCCTCAGTACATGGCATGTGTATTAGGTAATCCCAGAGATTCTCTTCCCATGACTGTAAGTTTCTTCCTTGCAGCAGCTTGCTCACCTGGGTTCATGATTTTGATCTGAGAATCCTCTTGTCTGGGCTCAGCCTCAGTGCTGTGCAGATCCATCTGGCTCTCAGGGTGGGACTTTCTCAATGCCCTTGTCTTAGCCCTGTAGTAGGACATACCAAAAGTATACAGCATAACATACCTTCCCTGCTGCCTTTCTGAGAAAATACAATAGTGTTCCATTTCTCTCTCTCCAGGTTTCCAGATTCAATGGGCCTTTTCTGCCCTCTGGCAAAAGCCTCATTGCCCTTCCTTATCTTGGTGGCCAGACCTCTTCTCTGCTTAGGGAGGAGGCCCTGGACATCTCCTTCTGTAGAGCTTACCACTCCCCTTTTGTTGGCCTGCACCTCCAGGGAAGCTCCCTTGTCATCTCCTCTGTCTGCCTGCTTTTTGTCCTATGCACCTGACAGGGCAGAGCCTATGAGTGGGTGCAAATTCCCTGTTACCTGTGACTTTTTAGGATCTTTTTAGTTGCTCACAGTAAGCATTTCACAGTTCATTAAAAGTCTGGCCGGTTCTTCCCATCCTTTTCTGTGAAGATCTTGTCCTTTCTTCTGCTGCTGTGTGAAGCCAGGGTTGGCGACCCGCCTTTCCTTTGATATTGCAGTGGGCTGTTCTCTGTCCTCCACGTTTTGATGTTTCCAGGAAACATTACAGTTTTGTAGATTAGGGTGCTGATTCTCACTGTTAGGGTGGAGAGTGATGCTGACCAGCTTTTTACATCTTAGTAGAAGCTGGAAGTCTGTCTTATGAAAGAAAGAAAAAACAAAAAGAAAGAAAGAAAGAAAAAAGGAAGGATACAGAAGTTTTGGTTAATAGGTTTTTGTTGCTTGCTTGTTTGGTTTCGGCATCTTAGTGGATCTATTTCCTTTGTCCTCAGGTTTCTGATGCGAAGACGACGACCTTCAAACCAGTCCTTCTTCTTGTGAATGATCATTCAGTGTTCCATATTTGATTTTTTCCTCCCTGATTGCTTCTAGTATTTTTACAAATGTTTTACTAGGTCCTTTTGGATGGATGTGTGCTTCTTCTAAATGGTGACTATATTCCAAAATTTCACTTTTTCTTTTCTCCCATTGTCCTTGTTTTTCTAAAGCCTGTGTTTAAAATTTTTTATACAGATGTTATCTTTTGGTTAGTTTTCACAACTATGTCAGAAGAGGAAACTAGCAATTTAAAAAAAAATGATTTTGGCTTTTGAGAGCTTTGTCCATGAGCGTTATATCTGTATAAGACGTGCCCAGACTTGCTAATCACCAGGAAACTGTGAAAATATCATGATTGACAACTGCATCTGTTAATACATCAATACACCTACTCCTTCTCCCCCAAACTCTTCTTATGTCTCCCCTCCAAAATTCATGATCTCTTCTTTAATCATTATTGTTGCATGTGTGTATCTATCTATGTATGTGTATGTGCATACATGCATATTCAATGTTCTAAGTTCACTTAGCATGGCGTGTAGATACATGTATCCAAGACTGACTGCTTGGAACTGAGCATCCTCTGTGGAAACTTGTTCATAGGGGAAACTAATTCTCTCTTTCCAGGACTCACTGACTACTTGTGACTCTTATCTAGAAGTGGGTACCAAAGGCTGTCTAGTTGGACTTAAGGGTTGCCCAATAGGAGGGAACTCATGCCTAGTACTGTAAACCTAGCCAAATACCCATAGCTGGAGAAGTCATAGGCCTGAGTAGAGAATCTACTTCTCCCATTTTCCCCAAACCAATACAACATCTACCTGTATTCTAAATACCTATCTTCATGCCCACAGATAAGTATAGCTCCCGCCCCTAATCAGAGGAACTCCTCTTTGCAGCAGAGGACACTGACAGTTTGCTTTTACTTTGTGCCCATGGCTGTTGTCATGCATGGGAGAGCTGCTATAATGACCTTAGTTTCTATTTAGTGCTGTGGTCTGAGATTTCAGTCTATTAACGCTTTAAAATGAGTCTGGCTTAGCCACAGATTTCTTTAAAGATTCATGGACTGGTTGTTCTAGCTGCCTTGCATCAGAGTCTCTGCAGACCTGACCCTGGTATTGGCTAATTTTCAAAGTTCCTTAGGTGAGTCTACAATCTGATCAATTCCAAAAACCATTTAAACAAGCTCTCACTTTACAGTTCCCATGACCTCACTGAGTAACAGAACGTCACGACAAATTGATTTTCGAAGGTGGGTAGGAGATTTAGAATCAGAGAAAATGGGAAAAATTATTTTGAATCCCGAGGACTGTAATCAAAGACAGAGGGGGAAGATGGGGTGCTCTCAGACTATTGGATTCCTAGATTCCTGTCTAGAATGCTTGATGGAAATTAGCTTGAGGCTAGATTTCAGATGGCCTTGGAGGTTAAATTAAGGATACTAGGATCCAGACTCCACTCGAGAGAAAAATCAATCAAGCTTTTTGATATGAAGAATAACATGCTTAAGCACTGTCCATGCACACAAAGAAAATACTGGTCTGCGTAGCCCCAAAGGATGCTGAGAGAGTTGGAATGAACACTCACTATTTTCTGTATTCGAAGAGGGAGTCATTGTGGGCTTGGATGTGAAGTCGATCCCCCGGGATGGCAAGGTTGTGATAGATGAGAAGCTGATGATGCAGAGGATCAATAGAAGAGAGAGAGGGTAGTATCCTGGGGAGCCATTCGGCTTGAAATGCAAATGATGAGACAAGGCTGCCATTTATAATAACAGGCAACCAGAAGGATAAACAGCTTTGTGTATAGGATAAAACCGTTAATTGGCATTAAAATTATTTGAGGGCCTAGTGGCAGTTCCTGTTGATGGTATGGCGAACTACTCTATCTTCACGAGTGTATGCACACAGGTCTGTCTGGGTCCCACGAAGTTTCTGTTTCTAACAGAAATTCTATACGTGAGATTATTCTCATTTAATCCAGAACACCCTGTGGATATGTTGAATTAATGTCCCAGTATATTTGCACTTAATGTGTAGCATTACATTTCATGATAATTAGGGGTTTTTCAGAGCTTTCAAAACTTTATTTAAGTTATCAAAAAAGTCATGACGTTGGATTTATGTTCTTCCACAAAATCCTGATAGCGGTTATCCTCTACTTTTCGTTGTTATAAATTTGATGTGTTTTCATTGTGAATCTGCATTTCAAAATAATCATTAGCAAATTCTAATATACTTAGGGAAGAAAGCAGAGAAGTGTAGACCTTAACGAATGTTCACTATGTCCTCCCTGTGTCTATCCTCTGTCACAACCTGCTTGTTTTTTTTTTTTAATACTATTTTAATTTTACATGTGTATATAATGCATGTGCACATGTGTACATGTGGATAGTATGTTTGTACATGTATTATGTGAATGTAGGTACAAGCATAATGTAATGCACATGGAAAGGTCAGAGGACAGCCTCAGGTATAAGTTCTTACCTACCCCCTTGTTTGAGTCAGGGTCTCTCTCTTTAAGTGCCTCCCATCTTGCCGTAGCAGCACTGGGATTGCAGATACAAGGTACTCTGCCCAGCTTTGAACTCTGGTCTTTACACCTTACTGATAAGCATCTTTCCCACAGAGTCTTCTCCCAACCCCCACACCAACCTACTCCCTTCAAAAGAATGCTAATTCTTCCACTGTGGGTTGGGTTTACTTGAATGGAGTCATGCAGTATGTATTGTCTTATCCCTGGCTTCTTTCACTGGGATCTGTGTGTAATCTTGGTGGGAAGAAGTCATTTGCTTTTATTAATTTCACAACTCTCTATTGACATTTGGTTTGTTTGTGCCTTCCTCCTCTTGGAATGATGCTGTCTCAATGTTATGCACTCACTTGGGGGTACGTGTATATTTTGTTTTCTATCTAGAGTTGTGATAGGAGTGGGTCACAGGACAAGTACATATCCAATGTGGAAATTATGAAAGTTCCAGATCTTCCCATCTTCATGAATGCTCATTTCCCTGTATTGATGTATTAATGGGTGCAGTTGTCAATCATGGCATTAGTTCACAGTTTCCTGGTGATTAGCGAGTCTGGGCACAGTCTTTTTTTTTTTTTTTTTTTAAGGAAGTGAACTTTTTATTGGAGAGTGGCTCTGAACCAGCAAGAGCAGGCTCTGGGAATGGGATAAGGGCATGAAGTAGGCACCAACTGCCCTTCCCACGGGGGTTGATGGAGGTGTGCGGGCACAGCCACAACCTTGTGCACACACATACACACAAAACACACACACACACACAGGCAGCCAGTTTCAAGCATTCCCAAAAGGCCAGGCCTCACCCGAAGAGTGGGCACCAGGCGAGTGGGCAGTGCCGGGAGAATTCAGTTCCATCTCCTCACCCCAGTCAGACACAGGCTGGTGGTCCTCAGAGGTGAGAAGGGGCTGGGAGGTTCAACGGGACTGGGGACAGCAACTCCTGGGGCGTCTGGGCACAGTCTTACATATTTAGTGACTGTTGCAAAATAACTTACTGTTGGCTCTTTTTGTCTGAAAAAAGATTTACTTGTGTGTCTGTGTATTGTGTGTGTGTGTGTGTGTGTGTTGTGTATGTGTGTGTGTGGTGTGTGTGTGTGTGTACAGTGCTAATGGACCTCAGAAGAGGGCATCAGATCTCGTGGAGCTGGAGTTAAAAGCAGTGAGCCTGTTACATGGATGCTGGGAACGGAACTGTCATCCTCTGGAAGAGCCAGAAGTGCTCTTAATTGCTGAGCCATTTCTCCAGCCTCAGCTCTTTGTTTTTTAACCTATAGATTGGTAGACTCTTTACATGCATTTTGAATATGGAAAGTTCATGTATTAAACTTGTTATCTATCTTCCTGCTTTGTGGCAAGTATTTTCATATCTCAATAATTGCTTCTGAAGAGGATCTTTATTACATTATCCATCCATCCATCATCCATCCATCCATCATCTATCCATCCATCCATCCATCTATCTATCATCTATCTATCTATCTATCTATCTATCTATCTATCTATCTGTATGTGTCATGTGTTTTTATTTATGAAGGTCAGGGGACAATGTGGAATAAATTCTCTCTCTACCATGTGCGTCCTGGAGAGGAGTCGAACTCAGGTTGCTCATGTCGTCAGTCTTAGTGGCATGCTTCTTTATCCCCTGAGCTTTCTTACAAACTGATCATTCTTTGTTACATTTTAATTTACCAACATTTTTAATTTCTAATTATACTACAATGACAATTTTGCCTATGCCCATGGCATAAACACAATCTATGTTAAGTTATAGAAATCTTATTTTTATTGTTCACTATTTGAATTTCTTTTCATTCATTCATGCTTTCATTATGGTCTATGAGGTTAGGTATGCCAATTCTAATCAGTGAAATGTCATTGGTGTCGGCTCACAGGATGTATGCCCCTGTATGGAGACCAAGCTTAGTTTCTTGAGTTGCTTATTCTTCTCTAGCTGAAGTGATCCACTTGTCCACTTGTCACTAATGAGTCACTTACTTAGTGTATAATTCTGAGTCTGCTGGTTCCATCTCACTTATCTGTCTGTCTGTCCTTGTCTTAAGATAGCACAGTAGCATGCCTACCTTCCTAATAAATATTGGTGTCTTGTTTTGAGAGCCCTCCATGGTTCTGCTCTTTTGACTGTCTTGGCTCTGATTGACTACTGGCACTTCTACATACCTGTACCTTCAAGGAAAGGCTCAGTTTAGAAAACAAATAACCTGGATTTTGACAGTAAATATAGATACCAAATAAAATAAATATATTAAAAATATATTAAAATATATAAATTTATCATAGTATATAAAATAAATATATATATACTAATAAATATAATACTAATGGTCAATTCAAAAAGAATCTTATTAGTATTAATCTATCAGAAACAAACTGTAGATTTTAAAATTGCTGTTCTTATAGTCCCCCATTACCTTGGATTTCTTGGCTTGTATGCTTCTTTATATTCATTGACATATATATATATATAATATATTGTATGTGTGTGTGTTGTGTGGTGTGTGTCACTTGTGTATAATTTGTATATAAGTATAGTATATAATGTATATATAAGTATATATATGCTATTGAAGATTGTAAGAGTTTAATATTTTTCTACTTCTTTTGCCTTTAAATGGAAGAATAATTAGCTTAGGTTGATCTTATAGGTGGTAAGAATCATAAAATAATCTAAAAATTCTGACAGTAATTTAGTGTTAAAAGTCACCTGACAACGTTAACATGGGAAAATCTCTTTCTTATTTACACCAAGAGATATTACGTTTTCTACAAATTCCATTATGACTATGTGAGTCTTTTAAAATTGTGTTTATTTTTTATTGTTTGGCAACCTCATGCATGCATATACTAAGCCTGGGCATTCCCCCCTCCTTTACTTTCCCGGACACCCCCCTCTTCCTGATGGAACGCTTCCACCCAACATCCCATTCTCTACTTTGATGTATTCTTTTTTTATTTTGACCATCGAGTTTAATTAAGGTTGCCTGTACAAACAGGAGTGGGAGGTTATTTACTGGAAGATTATCAGTGACATGACCACCGAGGAAATGACAGCCCTTCCCCAGTACCCATTAACTTGCCCTTGACCCTCAGTGATGAGTGGGACCTCATATCCCAAGCATGATGAAACGGTGAGGTCCTACTGGCGTGCTGGTCTTTACACTTCACAGCTTCAGTGAGGTCGTGAGTGCAATGGCCGCTTCACGTCCAGGACTGTTCGGTAGGTGCTATCAGCCTCTGCCTCTTTCATCCCCATTTCCACGATGCTGCCTGAGCTTTGGCGGTTCGTGTTATACAGATGTCCTAATTAGGGCCGTGTACTACACAGTCACCCACTCCCCCAATTCAACCAGTTATATGTCTATGCCTTAACCACTCTTCCCTGCTCCCAGATCCCCACACTCCCTCCCCACTCTCCACCTCCAACACCACCCCGACCCACTGCAAAAACTGAAAAGAAGCTTCTCTGATGAAGGCAGTGAGCAGCACTAATATGAAAAGGAGCATTTAGGAGACAGTTCGACATCATGTCCATAAAATCAATTTTCAAAGCCTGAAAAACTATCTTCTGTTTAGGTAGGTTTTATGTGCATAGGGTAGTAGGTCTTTTTGAAATCATTTTAATTCATTTTTTTTATTTTAATACCAGGTGAATTGATCATTTTAATTTATATTTTTATTGCTTTTAATTAAAACATATAATAAAACATAAATATAATTAATCATCCTTGAACTCCTGTATGCTAGGGAGACTTAGTTTTGGTTTATTTGAGACAGGGTTTCTCTGTGTAGCTTTAATAGACAGACAGACAGATCAACAGACAATAAAAGTGAGATTAAATAAAGATAAAAATAAAAATAAGATAATTAATTGCTCTGGCACTCCTTTTTGTAGGCCAGGCAGACAGACTTTGAACTCAGAGATCTGCCTGCTCTGCCTCCCAACTCCAGTGTGCTATTTTGATTATTTTTAATTTATTCTTTTCTGTCATTTTACTCAGAAAAAAAACAAAAAACAAACAAACCACTGAACAGGTAAAATGCAATGGATATTTTAGTTTCCACTTCTCCTTTCATGGACAAATCTTTTAATAGCTCATTACTGGATATTATTTCATGTAAGGTATGCATGAATGAGTGTGTGTAGTGTGTGTATGTGAAGAAAAGCCATCTCTTAGGATGACAGAATATTTTATGTTTTATCACGGGAACACACACACTATTCAATATTGTATACATTTTTGGAACTCAGAATAATTTGTTTTAATCTTTTTCTGATGTGTTGAATAACCGTGGTTTATTTTCATATAACTGATGAAACGGTACGCATTTCTCCATCACTTTGCCAATATTGTCTATAGAATTTTGCATACATGTTCGTGTTTCAGTAAGACTTGGATCATAATTAAGTTGTTCTCTTAAAACGAGTTCGTCAGGAGCTTCTTTCTACTCTCTGGAATAGTCTTTGAACAGCTGACGTTGTGTCTTAAATATTTGGAAGGATTCGGTCGTAAAGCCTTAATCTTGAATTGTCTGTGAAGATTTTCATGACTATCAATTAACATTCTCATTACTCGTTGATTGATTTGGTTCATGAGATAGGGTCTCATGTCTGTCTGGCTTGAACTAACTGTGTAGCTGAAGACGACCCTCCACTTCTGATCCTCCTGCCTCCCCTTCCCACGTGCTGGGATTACACTCTCTTTCCACATCTGGCTCCTCAGCAGCAGTTTTTAACAGCTATGGCAATAGCCATATCATTTCTTTAATTTTTGTGAACTTAGTAAATTTATGCTTTTCTATCCTTTTGTCTAAACTTTCATATTTATTGGTGTGAAAGTTTTATTGGTACGAAGTTACTCAGGTTATTTTTGAATAATTTATTTTTATATGTATGGGTCTTTTTCTTGCACGTCTGTTGTTCACCATGTGCATGCCGGTTCCTGGGTAAGAGGACATCAGATCACCTAGAACTGGAGTTACAGGTGGTTTGGGTTTTGCTGTGTAGCTGCTGAGTCTTGAACCTGATTCTTCTGGAAGATCAGTCCATGATGCTCTTAACTGATGAAACCATCCCTCCAGCTCCGGATTTTTAGTTGTTTTTCTTTTTTTATTTTTTTTTAAACTAGTATATGTTTCTTGATAATTTTTGTTTGTATTCCCTATCTCTTAAAATTCTCCCCACAGAATTAATATTTTATTACTTATTTTAATTAATTTTAAATGTTCTCATTACTATGTATGCTTTGTATTTCTTTAATCTCTGATCTTAAGTTGCCCTTCCATCCCTTCCCTTCCACTAGAGAACTTACTGAGACGGAGACTTCTATTCTGAGTGCCAGCATTACTGTGGCATGGTGGTGCATATCTGTAATTCGCCAGAAGCACTGCAGGAATCAGGTTTGAAGTCAGTTGGTATAGTGAATTCCAGGTTGTCTTGAAAAATATATAGAAAAACCCTCATGGTGGGCTGTGAGTACCATCCTCTAGACTGAATACAATCATTGCAATCATGAGGTCATAACTGGTGCTACCTGCGCTGCACCCACACAAGAGTAGCTCTGTTATAAAAGGGGAAGGGGCTCATGGACCCCTACCCATCAATGCTGAACTATTGGAAGCTAATAGATTTAGAGACCAGGGGAGTCATTGTCTTCATTGTGCATCCATTGCTGAGCCATGTCCATGGTTAGTTACACAAACAGGCCTGGTTAAACTTGATGGGTCACAAAACAAAACGAACAGACATGAATATGAAAAAGAGAGTAGGGCAGGAGGAGGTAGTAGACACGGGCAGAAGGAGATAGGGAAGGGTGAGGTGTAAGAGTGGTCAGTAGGCATTCTGTACCTGTGTGAAATGGTCAAAGAACAAATTTAACTGATAAAGAGTCTAAGGTCTCAGTTAAAAACACAGAAAACTCTGTAATAATTACAAAGCCAAGAACATCAGCATTTATTGTCTTTCTAAATATGCCTTAAAGGATACCTTTTCTTCGGTTAGATGCAGCTGTGTGTGCAGTTAGGGATACATTGTATCATATATAAGTGGATCTCATTGTGTAGCCAAGACCAGCCTTGAACTGGTGATGTCCACTGCCTCTACTTCCTAGGTGCTGCAATTACAGACATATACCACCATGCCACGGTTTAATTGTTAAAACTTTACTGTGAAATAATCTTCATCCAGTCCTTATTATTTGGGCTTTTTTATTTTAAGCGGTCTTACAGACTTTCTTTTAGGCACTGTTCATCCATTTTACTTGACTGAGCTTTTCTTGTGCATCTGATACTTTCTAATGCCTTGCTAATAATATTTTGGCACACAAGGTATCTCAGGACTTAAACACTCTTGTTGGTGCTGAATGTTCTCGTGGAACTCATTTCCTTTGGTTTTGAAGGGTGTTTTTCTTAGGTGTAGATATCCAGGCTGAAATCATTTTCTTTCAGCACTTTGGTAACATTCCATCCATTTTTGGCTTCCCATAGTTCTACTATAGCCATAACTGTCAGCTTTGAGGGAATGTGCTGTCTCCATTCTTCTGCTCGGTTGCAGGATTTACACCTTGATAGGTGTTGAGTTTCCTTGAACAATTGGTAAGCTTTGCTTGCCTACTTTGATTCAGTGGTTGTTGCTGGCAGGGTCGTACCTATAGCTCTACTCCATCAAGGGCCAGATCATTTGTGTAATGTGGATCTTATGTATGTGTCTGGAAGTTTGTTCAACCTGTTATATGGTGACATGAGCTGTGCTCAGAATTAAAAATCCTCCCAAGCAGTCTTTACTGCAAAATTGACAGTTACATGCTTTAAATAAAATATTCTCTTTGGGTGGGATAATTGTGTGTCCTAGACATTGTTTTAACCTTGTAGTTTATACCATGTGATTAGCTACTTCCCTTCTCTGCATCATCTCCTCATATTCCTTTCAAGAATAAACCATTTGTGTTCAAATCCCTGTCCTTAGAATTCTAGATTAGTTTACACCCCAAAGACCAAATGTGTCTCTTTTATTAGAAAAGAAAAAAAATAGGATGTCAGATCTCCAACTGAGTCCTATGCTATCTGTCTCTGGGGAATCCAATGGTCTTCCTCCATCACCCTGAGAAATCTTTTGGTACATTGTGTATGTATGAAAGATATGTATATGCAATTGTTGGCAGACAGCTTACATTTGTTATCTGCCCTGTGAAAAAGATGTGAAGTCCATAAGTTTTCCCCCTTTCATCAAGAAATGCCAAGAGTTGGCTTTGAAAGTGCTAAGCTCACATATTTAAACACTTATGTCAAAGCTGGTGGTTCTGTTTGAAAGGTTGTGAAGCTTTAGGGGATGAGACCTTGAAGGAGAAAGTGGGCCACTGCGGTGAGCCTGAAGGTTTTATAGCCCAGTCCCAGTTTCCGTGTACTCTCTGCTTCCTGAGTAGGGCCATGACCAGTCAGCCTCCGCTTTAGCTGCTGTGCCATGTCTTCACCATGGTGGACTGTCTCCCTTTAGACTGTAAGCAACACTAAACCCTTCCTCCCTTGAGTTGCTTTCTGTCAGGTATTGCATCAAATCCCCAAGTAAAGAATCTAATACGGTATTGATAATGTACCTGAGGGAAATGGTAAGTTCATTGCCAACCCATGGACTTAGAGAATGAAGATTTGGTAGCCCCTGTCATATCTCTAGTCAACTCAGTAGTCTTGATTCTGAAAATACCTGATAAAACATAAGAAGATCGAAAGGCACCAACAAAGCAACATCACCGATCGTCACTGTACCTGGGATCCAGGTAAATGTCAATAGTGAAAGGCAAATAACATCTGATATTATTATGGCCATAATGATACTCTCACAGACATCCTGAAAGTGTCATCATGGTAGCCCCTACAGTTTAGGACCAAGAGCGGGAGAGGAGTGAATAGCCTCATTCACTGATTCTCCAATGACCCACTTGAGAAATTTGTGCTTCAGCTCCCAGTAGAGAGATGCTTCTAACAGGCCACACAGCAAGCTCAAATTACAGCTCTCCATTAGTCATTCTGGACTCTCAACAGGAGTACAGATACATTTTGTGAAGTTACATCCTGCCAGTGGAAAATGGTCATTATCAACACGAGGTTATAGAGTCTGCTTCCTAATGAAGGCAGGGAGATTCACTGTGTGTCCATGCCTGTCGATGAAGCCGAAATGAATAGGAAAATGCATGCCTGGACAGAGTGTGGTAAGCAAGGAACCATAGCCCTTAAGGATGAGGATCTGGTTTAAGCCAGATCATTAGAAAAGCTGGCCAATTACTAGGGTCGTTTTTTCTGAATGACAAAAGAGACAAAGAGAGCAATATATCAATTGTAGCTTTCAGATAAAGCAGGAGAACATGGGCTCCCAACCCCTGACCCTGTTTGGTGTTTTGAGGCAGGGCTTCTTGTAGCACAGACTGACCTTGCACTTCTTTGTAACTGAACTTGAACTTAAATGCCTGAGCCTTCTGTCTCCTGCATGCTGAGACTGAAGTCGTGTTCCACCTCCACCATGCTTGGCAAGACGTATTTTTTTAATGGCACAAAATAATTATTGCATATGTTGATTTTTAAAAATTTGCCTTTGAAGAAGCACTGACAAGACAGGACACGCTAACTTTGGTGTGTGTGTGCTTTGTCCTGAGCATTTCCAAGGGTTGGCTGTGTGACAGGAGCTGCCAGTTGTCACTTATAACCTCAAGTGTTTACCACGTCGGCGAGCTTCGGCCGGCCGGCGATATCCAGTGTCCTCAGTTACATGGCTAGAAGGCTCCTCTGTTTGTATCCATAGGACACTCTGTGGAATTATGTCCTGTGGAATTAATGGACAGCCTAAGGAATATTTTCCACCCAACACTTAATAAGAAAGGGTGCATAAATACCCAGCATCCTTTAGGTGGCACATATCCAAGGTTAGTACCCTGCTCTGTTTTCCAGTGACTCCAACGTTAAGTTACAACAAACATTCTTCTGCATTTGCTGAGTAACAGGGAACCCCTTACAGGCTGCTTGCTCTCTATTCCGTTCTCACTTTCCCCTTGATGCTCCTACATATTTCAAGCAGACTACTTAAAATCTTCTCACAATCTCTCTTTAGAGAGCGCCAACCAGGATATATGGACAGCCACTACTCCCTTTGTGCGGATGATTCTCATCCCAGTGGGTGCTGCTTGGGAGTGAGAAAATGCCTTCAGGGCAAAAGCACTCCTAAATACTCTCTGCTCCTCTCCCCAGGTTCTTGATTCTTTGAATCCTCACTGATTTGATAGCTCTCTGATTCCTTCAAACAGACTTTTAAAAATGTATCCCACTACCGCAGTAGTTCTCAGTGGGAGTGTTGCTCCAATGTAACTGAGAGCCGAAATCAATTTCTTTCACAAATCCATATGTGAATTAAGGAAACTTTAATGAGAACGAAAAGCAGCCACCACCTTCTTCCCTGGTATTTTGAAAACCCCGAATCATTTAAAATGGAATGTTCTATTTTATAGTAGTGGGGGAAAAAATCTTAGTCCAAGCTAAAGGCTTCTTAATGCTGTAACTCTATTACCTTTTTTTTTTTCTTTTCTTTTTTTGGTCTTTAGATATTTTGGGTAAGTTTCTCTGCTCCTAGTTTTTTGAGGAAGAATGTCCTTTCAGATCTGCTAATGTTTTTGTTGAATGTTCAGGGGGTAATTATCTGGCTTCCAGGAACCATTCCTTCGGGAGGAGCAGCGTTATGAAACATTCATACATCTTTTCACTTTCTGTCCAGTAAACACAGTTCGGGAGGGGCCCAGCATAATATTTTGCAGAGAAAGTGAACCGTTAAGGGGATGAAAAAGTGCTTGTTTGGGGAGCTCATGATTAAGACTCATTTTGTAGATTAATAGAGACATCACCAGTCTCCAAGGTTAGCAAGTCAACAATTTCATGAAAATTAAATTTACATAAAAATCTGGGGAAATGAATAACATTTCAATCTTTGTTGGTGGCGGGTCAAAAAGCCATACCCCCATTGAATTTGGAAGTTGGCTTTCCTGTGACTTTTACTGTGACCTATTTTACAGCTTTCAACTTATTTACTTGCTTAAGGCTTCTTTGAGCACCGGTAGTTTCTTTGTAGCTCGTAATCTCATATATCCAGAGAGAGAAGAGAGAGAGAGAGAGAGAGAGAGAGAGAGAGAGAGAGAGAGAGAGAGGTGCCTATGAACAGAATTATAGGTACCATGGCGCCATGTGATTTGTCCATCTGAATGCTGTAAATTTTGGTTATTTCCTTTAGGTGATAAAGTCTAACTATTTTTCTGTACATTAAAGAAATGGGTGCCACCTTAATATCATCTCGGCTGTTATCAACACTATTTAACAACTGTTTGCAAACTAGGGAAGGATAGGGCAAATTTATCAGATAACTAGGGGTTGAGGAAATGGTTCAGTGGTTAAGAACACTGGCTGCTCTTCCAGAGGACAGGTCAATTCTCAGCACCTGTATGTTGGCTCACAATCATCTGTAACTCCAGTTCAGTGGGGAATGTAGCATCCTCTTCAGTATTCTGTGAGCACCAGATGTGCATGAGTTCAGTTATTACATGCAGGCCAAACACCTGTCCACATTAAAAAAAATAACCCAAAATAAGTCAGAATCTGAATTGTTATTCCTGTCTTGAGTTTCCATTGCTGTGAAGAGACATGGTGACCAAGGCCAGTCTTCTAAAGGACAACATTTAATTGGGGATGGCTTACATTTTCAGAGGTTCAGTCCAGGATCATGGCAGGAAGCATGTCAGTGTGCAGACGAGACACAGAGCTAGAGAAGGAACTGGAGTTCTATATCTTGAGCGAGAATGAAGGCTGTCTCTTCTGTATTGGGCCAGAGCTTGTATAGGATCTCAAAACTAGTGACCTCACATCCTCCACAAGGCCACACCTACTCAAACATTGCCACACCTCCTAATAGTGCCACTCCCTGGGCAGCATATGCAACAGCCATAATCCCACAAAATCAAACTGGTTAGGAAAGACCATTATGCCCAATTTTCTCCCATGACAATTGAGTATGATGGTGTGGTGGTCTCTACTCTGCTTGAAAAAATATTTGCTGCCCCTTATTAAAATCCCATC